>PVHX01013395.1:12466-30087 GCA_004024805.1 Geosciurus inauris | reverse complement strand
TGATGGACCTTTATTTTATTTTATTCATTTATTTATATGCAGTGCTAAGGATCGAACCCAGTGCCCCACACATGCAAGGCAAACGCTCTACTACTGAGCCACAATCGTAGCCTGCTGAAATTCTTAAACATTATTTTGATGCTATTTCAAGTGCTGTCTTTATTTATTCATTTATTTATTGGTACTGTGATTAAACCTGGGATGCTTTACCACTGAGCTGCATCCCCAGCCCTTTATTATTATTATTTTTTATTATTTTGAGACACGATCTCGCTAAGTTGCTGAGGCTGGACTTGAACTTGTGACCCTCCTGAGTTTCTGGGATTACATGTGTGTGCCTAGCTCACATGCTATTTTGGGGGAGGGGGAGCACTCGACCACTGAACCACATCCCCAGCCCTATTTTGTATTTTATGTAGAGACAGGGTCTCACTGAGTTGCTTAGTGCCTCGCACTTGCTGAGGCTGGCTTTGAACTCGTGATTCTCCTGTCTCAGCCTCCCAAAGTGCTGGGATTGCAGGTGTGCGCCATTGTGCCCGGCAAACTCACATGCTATTTTTAAACATTATTTTCAAGAGTTATGCCAAATTTGATCCCACTGATATTACCAAAATATTTTAGTTGTGTTGAAATATGTTAATGCTTACTATCTCCACACCTGGACTAAAGGTTAAGAATGAGCTTTATTCTACCACCCAGCAGGAAGCCTTGGTCTCCTGTGGCTGATAGCAGAATTTGAAGGAAAGAAGCTGACCGTGGTTTTTCTTTTGGTACTGGGCATTGAACTCGGGGCACTCAACCACTGAGCCACATCCCCAGCCCTGTTTTGTGTTTTATGTAGAGACAGGGTCTCACTGAGTTGCTTAGCACCTCGCCATTACTGAGGCTGGCTTTGAACTCGCGATTCTCCTGTCTCAGCCTCCCTAAGTGCTGGGATTACAGGCCTGAGCCACCGCGCCCGGCTTCTGACCGTGGTTTTTCATGTCACCAGGTGGGAAGAGAAGATCCCTCTGGCCAAAACCACCTTGGAGAAGACTTGGTTGTTCCATGAGATTGGCCGTTGTTACTTGGAGCTGGACCAGGCCTGGCAGGCTCAGAATTATGGTGAGAAGTCTCAGCAGTGCGCAGAGGAAGAAGGAGACATTGAGTGGCAGCTGAACGCCAGCGTTCTGGTGGCACAGGCACAAGGTACAGGCTCAGAGATGAACACTCTACCTTTTCCAGCCTTCAGGCCCAGCTGCCACCCTTGGGCTGGCCTATTTTAAGGAAAGTTTGATTAGGGGTTGGGGATACCCCAAGAATGAGGAGCTGCAGACCAACACAGCATCATGCCATGCTCAAAGGATTAGTTTTGCATTACTGCAACAAATTACCCAAGACAGGCTACTCTATAAAGAAAAGAGGTATATTTACCTCACAGTTTTGAAGGTAAATATACCTGTCAGGTCCTGGTACTGACACTGGCTGGACTCTGGGGAAGGCTTCTTACTTGACTGTATCACTCCATGGCATATTGCAGTGGTAGAAGCCTGTATAGGAGCAAGCAATCGCATTGCCAAACAGGAAGTCATAGGCTGCAGGATGCCAAACTCAAGGTTTTATAACAATTCTCTCAGGAAAACTACCAAATGGTTGCCTGAGAACTATCTTAATCTCTTCTGGGGTAGGGTTCCCAGTGACTTCCCCCTAGGCCTTACCTCTTTTTTTTTTTTTTTGGTACCAGTGATTGAACTCAGGGGTACTCCACCACTGAGCCACATCCCCAGCCTTATTTAATTTTTTTAAAATATTTTTTTTTAGATGTTGATGAACATTTATTTTTTATTCATTTATTTATATGAGGTGCTGAGAATTGAACCCAGTGCCTTGCACATGCTAGGCAAGCACTCTACCACTGAGCCACAACTCCAGCCGCCCAGCCTTATTTTGTGTTTTATGTAGAGACAGGGTCTCACTGAGTTGCTTAGCGCCTCGCCATTGCTGAGGCTGGCTTTGAACTCGTGTTCTCCTGTCTCAGCCTCCCAAAGTGCTGAGATTACAGGCTTGCGCCACCACGCCTGCATCTGAAGTTCTTCTTAAGGGCACAGTCATTCAATTACTGAATCATTCCCGTCCCTGCTCTAGCACTAACTGGCTGGGAGAGCTTAGACAAGCCCCTAGCTCCCTGACTTGAGTGCACCAGGCATGGAGCTGGGGTTCCATAGCTCTCCCATAAATTACATCCAACCCTCGGTATTTGCTTTGGCCTGTGTAGTTGGTAATGTTTTATTATTCTTTTTCTAGTACTAGGTGTTGAACCCAGGGACGCTCTCACTCAGCTACATTCCCAGACCTTCTCCATTTTTTTTGGGGGGGGGATACTGGCTATTGAACCCAGAGGCACTCAAACACTGAGCCATATCCCAACCCTTTCTAAAAATTTTATTTAGAGACAGGGTCTCACTGAGTTGCTTAGAGTCTCACTAAGTTGCTGAGGCTGGCTTTGAACCTGTGATCCTCCTGCCTCAGCCTCCCAAGTCACTGAGATTACAGGCCTGTGCCACCACGCCCAGCTCCCAGCCCTTTTCATTTCTAATTTTGTGACAAGATCTCACTAAGTTGCCGAGGCTGGCCTGGAACTTGTGATCTTCCTGCCTTGTCTGTCCTGGTAGCTGGGAAACAGGCATGTGCCACTGCACCCATTGGTTTGTGCAGTGTTTTTGAAAAACTTGAGCATTTTAAAAGTATGGATTTCCTCTTCCAGAACAATCTAAAGATAGAACAAGATGGGGCTGTGTCCCCCACCCTGGAGACACATGATGTGTGCATTGGCCCCTACCCTGAAACCCCTTCCCTCACTGACCCCTTTGAAGGGACAGATTCTAAGGCTCACGCCTGTCAGTTTCAGTCCTCGCGGGTGAGATGGGACCCAGGAACATGATGGAAGGGATGGGGCCGCACCACTCAGTGGTGATGCCCATGGCCTGGAGCTAACTCCATCTCCCTCAGCAGGTCTCTCAGGCCCTGGGTGTGGCCAGGCAGGCCAGGGCCTCCATCCTGAGACGCATAGTGTCACAGTCTTCCTGTGCTGTGCCTCCCCCTTGCTTTCCAGTGAAGCTGCGAGACTTCGAGTCGGCTGTGAACAATTTTGAGAAGGCCCTGGAGAGAGCGAAGCTGGTCCATAACAACGAGGCACAGCAGGCCATCATCAGCGTGAGCCTTTATCACCCAGCTGGGCCTCGGGTGTGGGTGGTGGTGCTGGGTGCTGGGCGTGGCTCCCCTCAGCCTTTTCAGCTGGCTGCTCGTAGCTGCTGATTATCCACCAATTGCAGGGCACTCGCTAGGCAGGGTAACGACTGTGCGGTGGTGGCTGCCACCGTGGTTTATGCAGCAACCTCACGTGCATCCTTTTATTTGAAACAAAAAAAGACCAGAAAAAGTTTTACAGAACATTCTTACCTCCACTACGTACTATGCACACTGATATTTCGTATTGTCTTTTATTTTT
Source organism: Geosciurus inauris (assembly GCA_004024805.1). Classification (NCBI taxonomy): domain Eukaryota; kingdom Metazoa; phylum Chordata; class Mammalia; order Rodentia; family Sciuridae; genus Geosciurus; species Geosciurus inauris. Next base: position 26,600 of record PVHX01013395.1, on the reverse strand, counting down.
TTTAATTTTTTGGTACTGGAGATTGAACCAGGGGCACTCGTCCACTGAGCCACATCCCCAGCCCTATTTTGTGTTTTATGTAGAGACAGGGTCTCACTGAGTTGCTTAGCGCCTCACCGTTGCTGAGGCTGGCTTTGAACTCGCGATTCTCCTGTCTTGTCTTTTATTTTTATTTTTTTAATATTTTTAAAATTTATAGATGGACACAGATATCTTTTATTTTTTTTTAATGTGGTGCTGAGGATCGAACCCAGTGCCTCACGCATGCAAGGCAAGCGCTCTACCACTGAGCTACAATCCCAGCCCCATCTTTTATTTTTAAAGATACAGGGGCAAGCCAGGCGCGGTGGCGCACACCTGTAATCCCAGCACTTAGGGAGGTTGAACAGGAGAATCGCGAGTTCAAAGCCAGCCTCAGCAACGGCAAGGCCCTAAGCAACTCAGTGAGACCCTGTCTCTACATAAAACACAAAATAGGGCTGGGGATGTGGCTCAGCAGTAGAGCATTTGTCTAGCATGTAGCATGTATGAGGCTCTGGGTTCAGTCCCTAGTACTGCGTGAGAGACAGACAGACAGGCAGTCTATATTGCTGGCCTTGCATCAACTTCTTGCACTCAAGCAGTCCTTCTGCCTCAGTCTCATGAGTAGCCAAAACTGTAGGCACGTGCCATCATATCTGGCTTTCCATTTTATTTCATTTAATGCTGCCTGAGACCTACTAAACTGATTTTAGGACTTGCAATTTGAAAAATGCTACCTCATCCAAGAGACAACAAGAAATACAGTGTGAATTCCTCTTTTTCTTGTTTCAACCCTTTGTTGGTTCCTGGTGTGTCTGGGAGAAGGTTCCTGGCTTTTTTCTGGGAGGAGGAAAGGCCTCTGGTAGCCTCAACCCACCCTGTGCCTCTCCAGCCATCTAAGCTGGCCAGTCCCCACCCCACCCCTTGCATTCCAGCTTCAGCCAAAACCAGCTCCCCACTTTTCCTGAACAGGTTCTCTTCTGCCTCTTGGCATATGCTCCTATCTTTGCCTGGAATGTTCTCCTTCATTTGGCTAACTTCCACTCAACCTTAGGTTTCAGCTTGATGTCCCTTCAGGAGGCCTTCTCTGACCCCTCAGTCTGAGTGAGGTGACATCTCTCTTCCCCAGCCGTGTCCCTGTAAAAGTCCACATCACTCTATTAGAATTGCCCTGACCTGCTCACGAGGCGGCTATTAGCCACGTATAGCCATTTAGGGTAGAGTTAATGTACAGTAAGTAAAGTGTAAAATTCAGTTTCTTATTCACACTAGCTGTATTTCAAGTGCTTAGTGGCCACATATGGCCCATGGATGCCACTTTGTACAGATCTAGAACGTTCCCATTGTTGCAGAAATCCCTAGACTATAAGTTATCAGGAGGCAGAGACCAGAAGTGAAGCTGGGGAAACCTGGGGGTTCTTAGGCCCCCCCACCCCATCCTTGCTCCCAGAGGCACTCGAGGGGGAAGCACAGCCTCTGTCAACCCACATGCCGATCCCCCTGGAATCCTCTAACCAGCCATCTCCTGCTGTCACTAGACTGCTATCCCCAAGCTGTTCCCACATCAGAATTCCAGAGCCACCCAGCTGGATCCCAGTGGCTGGATCCCAGAAAGCATCTGCTGGAATGAATTAAATGGGGGCCCTATCCTCAGGGAACACACTGCTGGGTTGACAGATGGCAGAGTACATGACTGGAGGGCAACACAGGGACACAGCTCAGGGACCAGATGGAGAAGCAGCAGGACCCTGGGAAAGAGGCAGGGCCTCCTGGCTGGCTCTGGGTGGTAGGGGTTGGTCAGGCCAAGAAGGCAAGAATGCGCAGGGTGTACGAGGCTGCGGCCTGAGGAGGCAAGCAGAGAAGACCTGGGGTGGCCTGCCAGCCTGGGCTGGAGGGCGAGGGATGACAGAGGAGTGACCTGACCTACTGGGTCTTTTGAGAGGCCAGTTAGGCCAGTTGTGCTATTGGCAAGAAATCACTCCCAATGGGCCCCACAGGTCCCGGGCTATCCCCCATTTCCACACACCCCAGGGTAACACATCACTGTCCTTCTGTTGAGGGGACAGTTGTAATACAGATCCTGCCTGTAACTGTGACCTCTGGGGGAAGAGCACCCAGGTCACTAAAGACCTGCCTTTTGCTCCTGTGCTTCACATGCAGGGTGTCGCCTGCTTGACTCTCTCCTGAGCGAACGCCCTACAGGCAGACAGCATGGCGATTCAATCAGAAACCATTTACTGAGCAGTAGTCAGTGTTGGTTGCCAAGCCCAAAGGTGTCTGGCTGCACTCTTGGCTCACAAGAAACTATGTCAGCAGGAAGATTCAAACAAAAGAACAGGGGCTGGGATTGTGGCTCAGCGGTAGAGCGCTTGCCTCACATGCGTGAGGCCCTGGATTCGATCCTCAGCACCACATACAAAGCAATAAAATAAAGAAATTGTGTCCATCTACAACTAAGAAAATATTAAAAAAAAAAACAAAAAACAAACAAAAAAAACAAAAGAACATTCAGGTGCAGTGACTCACACCTGTAATCCGAGTGACTCAGGAGGCTGAGGTAGGAGGATCGCCAGTTTGAGGCCAGCCACAGCAACTTAGCAAGGCCCTAAGCAACTGAGACCCTGTCTCAAAATTTAAAAATCAAGAGGGGCTGGGGTTGTTGCTCAGTGGTACAGCGCATGCCTAGCATGTGTGAGGCCCTGGGTTTGATTCTCAGCATCACATATAAATAAATAAAATAAAGGTCCATTGACAACTAAAAAAATTTTTTTGTTTTGTTTTTGTTTTTGGTACCAGGAATTGAACTCAGGGGTGCACAACCACTGAGCCACATCCCCAGTCCTATTTTGTGTTTTATGTAGAGACAGGTCTCACTGAGTTGCTTAGCGCCTTGAACTCGCAATTGTCCTGTCTCAGCCTCCCAAAGTGCTGGGATTACAGGCATGCTCCACCACACCTGGCTCTAAAAAATATATATATATATTTTTGGTACTGGAGATTGAACTCAGGGGTACTCGACCACTGAGCCACATCCCCAGCCCTATTTTGTGTTTTATGTAGAGACAGGGTCTCACTGAGTTGCTTAGCGCCTTGCCGTTGCTGAGGCTGGCTTTGAACTCGTGATTCTGTCTCAGTCTCCCAAAGTGCAGGGATTACAGGCGTGCGCCACCGCGCCTGGCTTCTAAAAAATATTTTTAAAAAATTAAGTAAAAAAAATCCAAAGGACTGAGGATGTAGCTCAGTGGTACAGCCCTCTGGGTTCAGTCCCTAGTACTGGGACTAGGGGGAGAAAGAAAGAAAAGAAAAGAAACCCAAAAGCACAAACTCTGGTTTGTGACTATCACCACGAGGGACCAGGGGAATTCAGAGTGAGAGCCCAGTGTCCCAGGAGGCAGACTAGAGGCATTTCCAGCAAAGAGGATTTGAGGTCACCTTGAAGGGTGGGCAATAATTTGAAGGGAGTCACTCGGCTCTTAGTGACTCCTCATGGGACCAGGAACCTGATCCCTCACCTCCCTGGATTGGCATCTCTGGGCAGGAACTTACAGGGCAGCCCACTGAGACCCTGGGAGGAGGGAAGTAGAAAAAGCTCTCCAGATGCACCAGCAGGGCTCAGCGGCATGGCCTGCCATCTCAGCTACTCAGGAAGCTGAGGCAGGAGGATCACTTGAGCCCAGGAACTCCAGGCCAGCATGGGCAACAAACACAGGGAGACCTTGAGACCTCCAAGACCTCCATTTTAGAAAACAAAACCAAAACACAGGGCTGGGGTGTGGCTCAGTGGTAGAGCACTTTTCCTGGGTTTTGGCTTCAGTTCCCGGGCGCCATCTCCAGCACTGCCAAAACAGAGAGAGAGAAGCATGCAGGCTGAGCTCTCGACCCCTGCGAATTGAACTTGAGCTAAGGAAACTGCACAGGTCCTGGAAGCCCCTTTTAAAGGCAGCCCTCAGCTCTTCATCCTCTCCCCGGCTGGCTGCCTTGCTGAATGCTCAGTGGCTTGGATTGTCTTTTGAGATTGAGTGAAGCCAAGAGTGGCTTTAGGTAAAACAGGTAGAAATTAGTAGACAGATACAACTCCTAAATACATGCCTAAGCCCAGAAGGAATGAATTTGACTTCCTTCCAGTGGCGTGTTTCTCATACCACTTAAACTAACCTCAGCATAGTGGGAAACCGAGGGTAGTGGGGTTATGCCTGAGCCCTGCCTTCTGGTCCCCAGGGTCTGAGTAGACAAGATGCAGGTGGCAAATGAGCTCCTCTGCCCTCCACAGGCCTTGGATGACGCCAACAAGGGCATCATTGAGGAACTGAAGAAAACTAACTACAGGGAGACGTTCAAAGACAAAGGTGAGTCCCGGGAACCCCCAAAAGGGCAACTCCAATGTTCCGCTCTATCTTCTGTCCCAGCAGTCCTGGCCACACTTTCCAGCAGCTCCCCCAGCCAGGGTGGCACTGTCCAAAGGGCCTTCTGATTCTGCAGCCACAGCCTTTCCCTAGCGCAGGACAGGGAGAGGGTTGGGCTCGCCGTGGGTGGGGCTGTGCACCCCTCCTGTCTGCACTCAGAGCCCCCTCTGCTGGGTGCTCTAGTGCATGGTGGCACTTCCAGGCAGAGGGGTTCCTAGAGTGCTGAGGCTGCTGTTTTGCTTAACAACTGTGCCTGATAGCATTCCTTCTCAGAAGGTTGCGGGGAGTAGAGGTCTTTGACGCCCCTGCCTCCAGGCTGTCCTTGCCCAGAGGGAAGGAGTGCGGGAAGGGAGGCCGAGGATGGGCAAGTCCAGAGGAACTGGGCTAAGAGTAGCAGCTGGTCTGTATCCATTCAGGGCCTTCCCTGGGCCAGGCCTTCTTCTGAGGGTTTTGTATGCACTGACTCACTATCCTTCCAAAAACACTGCCAAAAAAGTACATTTAGCTTAATTTTACAGATGAGGACACAGAGGCAGTGGGGTTAAAAATCCACAGTGGTTTTCAGTCTTGGCTTTGGAACCTCTACTTTTATAACAGCTCCACACTGTTTCTGGTGACAGATGGCCTGTCTGCTTCCCTCTGTGGAGTGTGTCCCTCACCTCAGCCATATTGCAGTGGAGGGTGGGGGCAAAGGTCCAGGAGGACAGAGTCCAGTGCAGATTCTTGGCTACCACCCTCCGGGCTCCAAGGCTCCATCCTCTCTGGTCCTCTGGTCGTAGCATCGGGAGGTTTCCAGACACCAGAACAGCCATATGACAGCTCTATTATCTGGCACCTGCCACGTGGCAGCTGAGTCCCCTCAGCAGCCCCTAAGAAGCCACAGGAGCCATAGATGTGAAAAGAGAAATGGCAGATGGGAAATGGCAGATGCTCCAAGCAGCCTCTCTACCCCTCTGCAGGCCACGTGCTAGGGAAAGTACCTTTTGAAGTCCTCATCTGGAGGGCACTCCTGGCACTTCCTTCTCAGAACAGCAGGTGGCAGCATTGCTTATCTTTTCACCTCCAATGGCAGAGCACCTCTGTCCCTGACTTGGAACCCAGCAGCTTCAAGAAAGAGAATGAAGGATTCAGGAGGAGATTGGTGATTTTTCTCTGTAACTATTAAAAACAAGGAGCGAGAATACCTTTGGTCATAAAACAGCAGTTCTCTAGCTGACCTTGCTGCTGGCAGCATTTTCATATTTTTACAGGGACCCTCTTAACAAATGATAAATATGTGCCTGGCACCACCTGTAATCCCAGAGGCTTGGGAGTCTGAGGCAGGAGAATTACAAGTCCAAGGCCAGCCTCAGCAATTTAGCGATGCCCTAAGCAATTTAATGAGGTCCTGTTTCAAAATTAAAAAGGGCTGGGGATGTAGCTCAGGAGTGTATCACCCCTGATTCAATTCTCAGTTCAAAAAAAAAAAATGATATGCTTCCCAGAGGCAAAGAGAATGGGATTGAATGAGGACACTGGAGAATAGAGCCTGCTGACAGCTGTCATTTCCTAGCACCTATGCTAATTCTTACAGGGGAGGAAGGGAAGAGAGCTTGTGCTGTTGGATTGGACCATCTTAGGTTCATATTCTGGCTGTACTCTTATGTACTTTCAGTGACCATCGTGTGATTTCTCTTTTGTCAATCTGGGGTCCTTTGACTGCAAATTCCAATCAGAAACACTGTGCAGTTTCATGATGGAATGGCGTAGTCCGCACAGCACTTCACATGGTGCCACAGTGGGGCTGGCATGGTCAATGAGTGATGGTCCCCTTTCTCCTTTTGGGAAGGGGGCCATCAACACCAGGGGAAAGAGCATGTGAAAGGAGTCAGTCTCAGGGCTTTTCTCTCAAGAGCAAAGGCCTCCACAGACCTGGTGATGACCAGACTTTCACCTCTCTTCCCTCCTCCTTTCTACTTTTTTTTAGAAGAGGCCCCTGCATTGAATGAAGAAAAAACAGTAGAGATAAAGGAGGAGGAAGAGAAAAAAGGGAGAGATGAAACCGAGAAGGTGATGAAGAGCTGGGAAAGAGAGAAAATGGAGGGTGACAGAGAGACAGACAATGACGATGAATTCAAGGACACGCCTCAGAGACTGAAAGCAGAAAAAGCCAGAAGAAGCCTCAGAGAAGATTCCAGAAGACTGACAGGAGAGGACAAGACACTGCTGAAAGTGGGTAGGAGAGAGTCTAGGGAAATTTATAGGAGGCCTTCAGAATTAGACCAAGAGCTTTCAGGAGAATTAAGTAGAAAGGCCTCAGAAGGACTAGAGAGAAGAGTTTCAAAAGTAGGTTCAAAAGAGAAAGAATTGGGGGAAACAGAAGGAAACGAAGAAGTGAAAGGAACAGAAGATGCCGAAGAAATGGAAAAGGAGTATGAATGATGCCTTCCCTTCTAGGCATTAGCAGGAGGCTGGTGCTCACAGGGCCCATGGACTCTTAACTGGATTTTCAAGCTCAGATGTGTTTTTGACAGGGGGGGAAAAATGGGAAACAGGTTCCCACAGGTGACCTCTACCTCTTTCTGTCACTAGTTTCTTATTAAATATATCTTTCACTTTTGCAAACCCTGAATCTGGCATTTTGCCTCCTCACTCCCATCCATTTTCAGAAAAGCTTCATGGAAGAAATGAGAAAGGTGCTAATAAGAATCTCAGAAAGGTGAAGAAGCAGGTGAGCTCCAGGGAAACCAGAAAGTTATAATTATTATTTGGTACTAGGGATTGAACCCAGGGGTACTTTACCGCTGAGCTATGTCTCCAGCCCTTTTTTATTTTTAATTTTTTTTTAAAATATTTTTTAGTTGTAGGTGGACACAATATCTTTATTGATTTATTTTTATGTGGTGCTGAGGATCGAACACAGTGCTTCATGCACGCGAGGCAAGCGCTCTACCACTGAGCCACAATCCCAGCCCTTTTATTTTTAATTTTGAGACGGTCTCAATAAGTTGCTTAGAGCCTCACTGAGGCTGGGCTTGAACTTGCAATCCTCCTGCCACAGCCTTCCAAGTTGTACCACTGTGCCAGGCTGGAAATCAAAAAGTTTTAAAGGAGAAGCAAAGAAAGACCTGGGAGTAGAGGTGTGTCTGCCTAGCTCCTGGCCACTGGTTCACCCAGCAAGGACCTACCATGTGCAGGACACTGGAAGGCCACCTAATAGGAAGGAACAGTGGTACCTGGAAACACCTCAACCATTATCAGTGATCATACTTGGGGCTGAATAGGCCTGAAAGCAGGATGAAGTGAATCTAGTGCTGATGGTTTCTCTGAGGAGGAAGAGAGGTGGCATCCGCTATAGAACAGCAGAGGAGCCTGGGAGTAGGGGCTGCAGAGGGATTCCACCTCTGCCACCTCTGGGTGGTCCAACCCAGTAAATCAGGCTATGGAATCTTGTTTCCTCCTCTGTACAATAAGGAACCTGCCTCCAGGCTTGGCCTGAGGATTATGAGTGCAAAGAAACTCTAAAAAATCCAAGGCTGGGCGCGGTGGCTCATGCTTGTAATCCCAGCACTTTGGGAGGCTGAGACAGGAGAATCGAGAGTTCAAAGCCAGCCTCAGCAACGGTGAGGCGCTAAGCAATCCAGTGAGACCCTGTCTCTACATAAAACACAAAATAGGGCTGGGGATGTGGCTCAGTGGTCGAGTGCCGCTGAGTTCAATCCCCAGCACCAAAAAAAGAAAGAGAAGAATTAATCAACAGGTTTAAGCGGCAGAGGTCGATCGGCGGCTCCCGCAGCCCAGCTGTGCAGCTGAGAGCAGGGGGGCCGCCGGGGCTCCTTCCCCAGCAAAGGGAGTTTCAAGTTTCGATTCGCGGCGCCTGCGTGGAGAGTCGGCGGCCGGCCCGCCCCCGGGCTATGTAAAGCAGCCGGGCATGGGGTGGGTCACCGCGAGAAGCTTTGTCCCTTGCGCAGGCGGGTGGCCCCGGAGAGCTTGTGCCTGCAAAGGCGGCGACGGAGGCGCCCCCTACTCATCATGGTGAGCTGACGTGTGGACGCGAGAGAGGGCCGGGCCGGGCGCGGGGGTGGTGTCAGAACGGAAAGCCAGGGTATTTGGGGACTCTTGGGAGGATGTTATGCAAATGAGGATCCGAAGTTCCGGACTTGAGTTCAAGGTTTCTGGAGACTCCGGGGCGGCTGGAAGGTAGGGGGAGGCTCTGGGCAACGCGCACGCTAATGGAGAAGGAAAACGCTGAGGAGGAGGAGGACAGAACTCGGGAAAGGCGGGAGCTGCTGCTTCCTGGGGACACCCAGCTGGCGGGTGGGCCTGGGTGTGGGGTAGAAGACCCACGAGCCCCAAGGTTGCCGCAGTTCCTTGACTGCCCCTGTCCAAGGCCCCTTCTTATGGAACAGTAGGCCACCTAATCTCTCAGGGTGCAGATAGGAGGCAGAGCCAGTGCAGAGAGGACTACAGTAAAAACGGTCAGTTGTTGCTTTTAGCAAACAGGAAACAGATGGCTCAGAGAGGTGCTGCTGATAGACAGCAAAGTGGAGGGCAGAGTGAGATCCTGAACACAGGTGCCCTGTGCCTCCCAGTCCTGGGGCAGGCACAAAGACCTCGACTTTGTAGGGGGGCGCAAGAGGGCAGAGGAGGAGGTGGCAGGCAGTGAACGAGGCCCTTTGTCCAGTGCTCTCCTGCCCTGCCCCCCACTAGCCCTCTGTGGGACCATTGTCCCCCCATATCAGACAAGAGGGTATTATCTGTTGCTGCCATTGTTGGGGGCAGGGAGGCGGTCTTTGGGTGACCCTCCTCCACCCCTGCATTCTTTTTTGCACACACACAGCCAGGGCAGCTGTGTCTTTGCCCAGACATAGAGTCCCCAGCCTCCAAAGAGGACACCCTTAAGAGGTGCCAAGAATATAGAAGTTAGGGCCAGGCCTGGAAGCACAGGCCCCAGGCTCCCCTGCATGCACTTCTGACAAGCGTCCCTTTCAGAGGGGCAGCAGTAGATGATCCTTGAGGCCAGGAGAGTAAGAGGTTACGGAGCTTCAGACAGGCTCCCTCTGCAACCACACAGACAGATACTCAAGGACCTACAGGGAGAAAAAGGCCACCACTGCTCTGCCTGGAGAAGGCACCCATAACCCAAGGGTGCTTTAAGTCAGGCCCAGAGGTTCCTGAGCTGGGGCTCCTCTCTAGACCTTGGCTAGAGACAAGGGGCTGCTGGGCTGGCTGCAAGAGACCTGGCTGACATCTTTTCCCTTCTTACACAGAACAGAGGCTTCTCCCGAAAGAGCCACACGTTCCTGCCCAAGATCTTCTTTCGAAAGATGTCATCTTCAGGGGCCAAGGACAAGCCCGAGCTGCAGTTTCCCTTCCTTCAGGATGAAGATACAGTGGCCACGCTGCAGGAGTGCAAGACGCTCTTCATCCTGCGAGGCCTGCCGGGGAGTGGCAAGTCCACGCTGTCTCGGGTCATTGTGGATAAGTACCGCGATGGCACCAAGATGGTGTCTGCTGATGCTTACAAGATCACCCCCGGCGCTCGAGGAGCCTTCTCCGAGGAGTACAAGCGGCTGGACGAGGACCTGGCTGCCTACTGCCGCCGAAACATCAGAGTGCTCGTGCTAGACGACACCAACCATGAGCCAGAGCGTCTGGAGCAGCTCTTTGAAATGGCCGACCAGTACCAGTACCAGGTGGTGCTGGTGGAGCCCAAGACGGCATGGCGGCTGGACTGTACCCAGCTCAAAGAGAAGAACCAGTGGCAGCTGTCAGCCGATGATCTGAAGAAGCTGAAGCCTGGGCTGGAGAAGGACTTCCTGCCACTCTACTTCGGCTGGTTCCTGACCAGTAAGAGTTCTGAGATCCTCCGAAAAGTTGGCCAGGTCTTCCTGGAGGAGCTGGGGAACCACAAGGCCTTCAAGAAGGAGCTGCGACACTGTAGGTGGCATGGGGGCCAGAGGTGGGGAGACAGGGAAACTTAGCTCGTGCACAGATCTCCTTGTTCATAAGCTCTGCTCAGAGGGTCGGGCGTGAGCTGGGGAGAGCAGATGACCCAGACCAGCCAGATGCAAGTCGGTGCTTAACAAGGAGCTTGGGTGGGAACAGAAGTAGCAGCAGGGCAAGCCTTCTTGGGTCCCTGCTTGCCCTGCAGGAGTTCTCTTTCTGTTCACACTTGAATAAATCCTACTCTTATATTAAAAAAAAAAAGTAGAAATGGTGAAAATATGGTGAGAGGCACTGTCCAGAGCACCTTTCCTTCTGGCTGTGTTCCCCCCAGTCCCCTCTCCCACCCAGCCTGGGTCTAGACACAGTCCCTGTATTGGATGCAGGTCTTTTTTTGTTTGTTTCTTCTTCTTTTTTTTTTTGGTACTGGGGATCGAACTCAGGGGCACTCGACCACTGAGCCACATCCCCAGCCCTATTTTGTGTTTTATGTAGAGACAGGGTCTCACTGAGCTGCTTAGTGCCTCGCCATTGCTGAGGCTGGCTTTGAACTCGCGATTCTCCTGTCTCAGCCTCCCTAAGTGCTGGGATTACAGACGTGCGCCACTGCGCCCACATGGATGCAGGTCTTACAGGAAATGCCACTGTATAATATAACCCAAGAGAGAATCTGGTTCAGGGTTATCAAAACTCATTTTTAGCAGCTGAACCATGTTCCAGAACAAGATTTTACGTGGAATCTTAAGCTGCAAAAAATTAAAACTAGGACTGTTATGACTTACTTGGGACAGCTTGTCCACATCATCCAGGGCCACCCTGTGTACCCCAAACCCTGTGGCATCTTATGGTTCCAGAGAACCAAGTCTCACACCTAGTCCCAAACTCTTCACTTTCCAGATGGGAGAAACAGGTCCAGAAGGATGTGGGATTTGTTACCTGGAGCCCTGGACCCTGGCCACGCCAGCAAGGTTCTCTCCTGCAGGGCTCTCAGCTCTAGTGTTAGGGTAGATCTGGGATAGGAAAGCATCTAGGTGGGCCTTATTCTTCTGCAGTGGCCTACTAGAGTTGTCATCCACTAACCTATCTGTGCCTTTAAACCAATTCTAATACCACCCCTGCCTCCATTTCAGATGCTCTGTATAGTTGAAATAAACTGCCTATTTCTTTACTTAGCCCTTTACTGCTCAGAGGTGGGTGCATTGTGTCCGTGTTGAGTGCTCAGAGAACTTTTTTCTGGGCTCCTAAAGTTTGGACCCTGTCGGGGCACATGCCTGCACTGACCCTGGTGGGAGTGGGTCCTGTTCCTGTGAGTAGCTTGAGGGAGACCCACGAGAGGCAGGGCTTGTGGTGGTACTGCCTGGGCATGACTGTGGCTTGAAGCTGCTGGTACCATAAAAACTGGAATGCTTTTCTGCCCAGGATATGTTAAGAGAAACGTCATGAGCCAAGAACAAGGCCTGCTCTCAGAGTAGAGGTCTTTCCCCCGCACCCAGGAGGGTACCTGTCTTCACAGGGATTAACCACTGGGAACAACCAGGAAAAGGTCAGGACTTTGAGGATAGCCACAAAGCTTGGAGTCTGGAAGTGAACTCACTCTTTGTGGTGTCTGCCAGCCATGTTATCCCCCTGTACCCTGGGACCCTTCCTGCACTGTGCCCTTTGCAAAGTGTCTTCCCAGCCAGCCCGCAGGGTGTGTTATGAGCACCATGTAACTGCTCTACAAGTGAGCCCCTGGGTTAAATGGGTGCTGTTACTCGGTGGTCCTGAGGAAATTGGGGTGTATGGTCACCCTCATCGTTGTAGTGGACTGACAGATGAGGGTCAACCACTTGGCCCAGGCCCAACGGCTAGTAGTGGCAGAATGTCTGTGGCTCTCGCCCGTGTACCATATTGTTTCTAACCCTCTTTTTTCTTCCCACCCCATTTTTCGTGACTTCTTTCCCCTATGAGGTGAGCTGCTGGTGGATCTCAGTTCTTTGGCCTGTGCTGCTTACCCTGTGTTGTAGATGCCTTATTTTTTTTTTTTTTTTTTGTACTGGGGATTGAACTCAGGGGCACTCAACCACTGAGCCACATCCTCAGCCCTATTTTTGTGTTTTATGTAGAGGCAGGGTCTCACTGAGTTGCTTAGTACCTCACCATTGCTGAGGCTGGCTTTGAACTCGCGATTCTCCTGTCTCAGCCTCCCTAAGTGCTGGGATTACAGGCTTGAGCCACCGCGCCCGGCTTGTAGATGCCTTATTTGGGGGGAAGAGATGTAAAGCTGTACATGGTATAAAGCTAGGGAATTGAAACTTTTTTTTTTCCTTTTTATGGTGTTGGGGATCAAACCCAGGGCCTTACTCATGCTGGCAAGTGCTGTACCACTGAGCCACATCCCAAGCCCTGAAGTACTTTTTTTTTGGTGGTGCTGGGGATTGAACCCAGGGCCTTGTGCATGTGAGGCAAGCACTCTACCAATTGAGCTATATTCCCAGACCCCTAAAGTTTTGTTTTTTTTTTTTTTTTTTTTTGATAGTGGGGATTGAACTCAGGGGCACTAGACCACTGAGCCACATCCCCAGTCCTATTTTGTGTTTTATGTAGAGACAGGGTCTCACTGAGTTGCTTAGTGCCTCGCCATTGCTGAGGCTGGCTTTGAACTCACAATTCTCCTATCTCAGCCTCTCAAACTGCAGGGTAAAGTATTTTTTATAGCTCTAAAGTTGGCATGAGTTTGACCAACTCATGAATGAATGAATTATAGTGGACTGTTTTAAGAATTTATGTGTAATGGAGCTTTTTCCTCGGGACTTCCCTGGTGGGTGTTGGTAGGCTCCTGCTCTCTTGCCCTGACTACTCTCTTTGTCCTGCAGTTATCTCCGGGGATGAGCACAAAGAGAAGATCGAGCTGATCACCTACTTTGGGAAGAGACCCCCTGGCGTGCTGCACTGCACAACCAAGTTCTGTCAATATGGAAAGGCCACCGGGGCAGAGGAGTACGCTCTGCAGGATGTGAGTTTTCCCCAGGGGCACAGGGCAGCTAAAGAAAAATGGCCTCCCCCCACCAGCTCTCAACTCCCAGGCTTAGTCTATAGACCTCAGGTAACCTGTTCTCAAGAGCTCGCCTGTGCATTTGTCCCGAAGCCTGCCCGTGGACTGCCTTTTCCTTCTACAGATTCATGGGGAACCCATGTTAAGTTCCAATGGCTAAGAGTCCTGTGTCCCAGGCAGCCTGGTGCATTGAGGTTCTTGTCTAGGTCTGAGGCCTGGCCTTGCCCCAGAGTGAGAGAGTGGCTTAGCATGGTGAAGTTCATTGGCTTAGGAGTGCTAGACCCTTCGCCACCACACAGGTAGCACCCCACGCCCACAGCCAGATATGGCGATCCTGAAACACCAGATGTGTTGCCCAGAGCTGCATGATTTGGTTCCCCATTTCCTCTACTGTCACCTTCTCTGCCAGACCTTCCCTGACCCTTGTTCTTCCCCTTCTCTGCCCAGGCTAACATAACCATTTTACATGTTTGTTTTCTGGTATCCTCTAACTCAAATGCCAGCTGGGGGCCAGGAGTTCTTTTTTTTTTTTTTTTTTGTTTTTGTTTTTGTTTTTTTGTTTTTTTTTTGGTACCAGGGATTGAACTCAGGGGCACTCGACCCCTGAGCCACATCCCCAGCCCTATTTTGTGTTTTATGTAGAGACAGGGTCTCACTGAGTTGCTTAGCAGCCTCGCCATTGCTGAGGCTGGCTTTGAACCCGCGATTCTCCTGTCTCAGCCTCCCTAAGTGCTGGGATTACAGGCTTGAG
>PVHX01013395.1:0-12366 GCA_004024805.1 Geosciurus inauris | reverse complement strand
GTTCTTAATTTTGTTCACCCTTGTGTTTCCAGCACCCTAACATAGCTAACTGAATAGCATCGAATGACTGAATACATGTTATCTCTACCGTATCTACCCATTTATTCACTCAGCCATATTTATTAAGCACCTATTACATGCCAGACATTGTTGGGACAGAGGCTTGTGAGCAAAATAGAAAATTTTATTGTCAGGTCAGATGGAAGAAATTAAGTTTCTTAAAGAAATCAGATATACTCTGCTGTATAGCGGACGGAAACCACAGTATACAGAGCAGATTCTGATCACTGCCCCACGGTGTAGCCTGAGCCTAGACTGAGGCGAGTTGGAAGAGCAGTGGCAGGTATTGTGCACCTGGACCCTGGCTCTTCACCTGGTCGCTCCTTTAGTTCTCACATTAACCCTGAGGGGTCTTCTAGTATTATCTGGTTCACAGGTAGATGAAGGAAGGAGAGAGGCTGAACAACTCCCTCAAAGCCCTGAAGCTAGTGAGCAGGACAAGGTCTGCCCACAGCAGTCGGGCTGTACCCTTGTTCTTCTGCCTCCCTGAGCACCTTGTGGCTTTCACCTCAGCCTGCACAGTGCCTGCCATAGGGCTGCAGCTGCACACGTCTGTGGCAGATATGCCTTTGAAGTGGACTGCCATACAATTGTGAGCAAGTGCAGTAAGCTGACCTTTCCTCCAAGAGTGACCCACAGCTGTCCCTCTAGCTTGGGCTCCTCTTTCTCATTTTCCTTAGGTGGTGAAGAAATCTTACGGCAAGGCCTTCACACTAACCATCTCTGCCCTCTTTGTGACACCCAAGACGGCTGGGGCCCGGGTGGAGTTGAGTGACCAGGAGCTGCTGTTGTGGCCAGATGACGTGGACAAGCTGTCCTCTGACAACCTGCCCCGGGGGAGCCGCGCTCATATCACCCTTGGTTGCGCGGCTGACGTGGAGGCCGTGCAGACCGGCATTGACCTCTTAGAGATTATGCGGCAGGAGAAGGGGGGCAGCCGTGGTGAGGAGGTGGGTGAGCTTACCCGGGGCAAGCTCTACTCCCTGGGCAGCGGGCGTTGGATGTTAAGTCTGGCCAAGAAGATGGAGGTCAAGGCCATCTTCACAGGATACTACGGGAAGGGTAAACCTGTACCCACTCATGGCAGCCGGAAAGGGGGCGCCTTGCAACCCTGCATCATCATCTGAGGGTTTGCACCACAGTATGCCCCTCACTCTTTAGAAGGGAGGGGGAGGAGAGGGCAATATGTGCTCCACGTGATCTTTAAGATTTTTTTTTACTCAAAGTCAACTTACCTATAACTTTTTAAAAACTTGTGAAATAACTGCTTCTCCTTGCTGTCTGCCCTCTTCCCCTCTAACACTCCAAGCGCTCAACACAAGGTGGGTAGATTGACATCATTCAGCAATCTGGACCAAAGCTGATAAGGCTGTGCTGCTGGGCCTGGAGTCAGTCAGAACCCCACCTTGCCCCACCACATCCAGGAACTGGCCTGCCCTGCCCCTAGCCCAGGCCGTGCTAACTGGGGGCAAAAGGCAGTGGGCTGGAGTCTGGGGACCATTGCCACAGAAGGGAGGATCCCTGGGCCTTTTTTTTTTTTTTTTTTTTTTTAAGCAAGTGACCAGTAATTTTCTTTAAAAAGTGAAAGGTTCAGAACTTGCAGCACAGCACCGGGGAGGGGCAAGAGTGCCCTGGATCTCTGGGTTTTGATCCCATTTCTTAATCACTGTAGCCCTTGGAGTTATTTGCCAGGGTGGAAAAAGGAATTTACCTCCCACCTGTGGTCCTAAGTCCCGGTCTCCCTTACCCTGTAACTAGGTAACAGTTTTGATAACTAGAGAAGAAAACAGATTGAGCAGCAGCAGCCTCCCAGCCTGCCTCCTGGTCCCACCCCTGTAGGGGTTGGGCTGGCTGTCCTTCCCAGTGGTGTGGCTCTGCTGTTTAGCCAGGGAGATAGAGGCCAGAGACACAGCAGGGGAGAGCTCCAGCCTTGCTGGGCCCAGTCCATCTTGCCTCCCTGGTGCCTCTGGAGGCCTTTGGGTCTCCTCTAAAGGAGGCTGCTGGGTACCAAGAGCCAATGGAGGTGACCCCTAGTTGGCCAGGCAAACCCTACCTGCTGCCTCTGGGGGAGTTTTAACACTGCTCCATGGGCTCTGGTTCCTGGGGCGCCTTCCCCTGCCCTCTGCTTAGTAACAGGACCTTGCTAATCAGGTTGTCACTCAACGGAAGTATTTTGGATTTAAGTTACTATCCGGTTTTGCCCAGCCTCAACTTGTAAGACTGATAATGAAATAAATCATGTTAATCCTAGCTGTGTGCAGTCTCTCTCACCCTTCTCTGCCCAGCTCAGTCTTCCCTGCATCCAGGGCTGGGTATATTAGGACTGGCTTTGTCCTACAGCTTGGGGCCATCGGTCCTGTCTCCCCGCTGCTGGCTGGGCACAGCTGTGGTGAGGCTGGGTAACTGAACAGTGTTGGCTTTCATGAGGAGGCAGAAAGGAGAGAGGCTGGCCTTAGACTCACACAGAAGGTGGGGGTTGGCCAGGAGAGACATGGAGCACAAAACCTCTTATCCTCCATTAACTAGGGCAACAGGCCCACAGGTGTCCCAAGACCAATCTGATTAGATCTCTCTTCAAGACCCAAATTCCTAGAATGGGTTTTTCCCAGTTCTCTAGGGAGTCCACCTTCAGGTCAATCCTACTTTAAAACACAAGGGATAATGTAACAATAGTCTCTTACAGGCCATCAGGGCCTAGATAGCTCATGGGAAACTTCCCAGGCCTAACCCAGCCATCACTTCACTCCCACCGTATGCACCAGAGAGGGTAAGGGCAGAGCTCAGAAAAATCAATCATGTCTCTTCTTTGGTTCAAGGCCTCTCCCTGGCCCTTGAGACTATCAGAGTACCAAAACCACAAGCTTCCGCCAAAGCCTCACATTTGCCCAGAACGCCTGAGTTTTCTCACCTCAACAGGAAGCCGGACTGAGCAGTGCAACACATGCTGCTGCTTCTCCCCAGCCTGTGTTCACACCAGAGAAGGGTCCAGTGCAGAAGGCAAAGGGCAGCTGCTAAGAATGGTATTTCCAACCATGTGAGTCTAAAACCAGAGACCAGGCCTGAGCTCTGGAGCTGCCTGACCCACCTGGAGAGTCTGGCGGTTAGCAGGCAGGTTTTAGTCTCATCTCCATGTCCCAAGAAGAACTGAGAGCGCCTGTGTGAACCCCCCAGTCTGGGTTAATGCCCACTTAGAAGCCTGTGTTCTGGACACACAAAGCTTCTAATAATTTCTGGCGGCCCCACTATAAAAGTAGCACGCGCTCACTTCCCCAAAGCCACCATTAGACAGAACCCAGCAGCTCTATCTGCCACCAGGCTTGCGATACCCAAGCCCTTATGTCAGCTTGCTGAGCCTCAAGTCCGTGTCAAGGTTAGTTCCACGCTGGTGGCTCAGCTCTGGCCCATGGGCTGTGGAGGGACACAAAGCAGCTGCCAAAGCAAAAGGCCAGAAAGGGTCAAAACATTTTATTTTCTTCTTTTTTATTTTTTTTTAATAAAGTTAAACAGTAAAACAAAAATTCACAAGCTGCCTCCCTGTCCACCCCCCGCCTCCCTCCCCTCCCCAGTCTTGGGTGCTGGCTCCCTTTCCTTCACCACACTCACAGACACAGGCATCCAACTGAGAAAACGAAACTGCTCTAAGTACACGGAGACATGATGAAGGAAGGAGGTGAACTGTGTCCACATTCAAGGTTGAACTGAGTGAGTCTGCATTTTCTTTGTTCTGGTGGTTGCCCTTCATTAGCCAAACTGAAAGAAGAAATTCCCTGGACCAGAAGCTGAAAGGGAAAAGAAGGGCTTGTTAATTGGCTCTATGGACTTTCTAGGGAAGATTACTTTGCTCTGATAACGAAAAAGTCTTCAAGGGCTGCTTTAAACTCAAATAAACTCTAAGGACTTAACACAGCCCAACCCTGGGGTGCCAGAGGGAATGTGTGAGTGCATTTTATTTATTTACATGCAATGCTGGGGATGGAACCCAGGGCCTCACCAAAGGTCAAGGCAAGTGCTCCACCACTGAGTCACACCCCCATTTGTGAGCATTTTATACATCTACCTTCTCAACACCACCACTCTTGCAGAAAAGCCTTGGTACAAGGCAGCTTCCTCTCTGATCCTGCAGAGATGTGTTGCTAATAGTCCCAAGGAAAGATGTCCCTAGAAACCAATCTCCCTCCCTCAATAACACTTGAGGAGACAGACACCCTGCTCAATGAGGATTCAACTGCCCCCACTCTTGGGCACCTCTAACTCCCAAAGAGCTGCCTAAGTGCTGGCTTATGATCTGAGAACTCTTGAGGGCAGCAGGCATGCCTACCTTCAAAGCTGAAGCCCCCAGGACCTCCAAAGAATGCCTTGAAGATATTGTTTGCATCAAAATCTGGCAAGAAGCATAGGAGGGACAAAATGGGGAAAAATTAGAAGGATCTGAAGAGGAACTTGTGACCCTGAGAATGGGTCTACTAGGCATACTTCCAAAGTATCATCTCCCTCCTTTCCCAACACGTCAGCCTAAATGTTAGCAAATCTGCCCACCCCATGCAGAACATATTGTCTGGTCCCACTCCTAGGACATGTTCCCATCCCCTTTCCAAGTGTGGTCCAGAGGGAAAGTGTTCTCTGCCTCAACCCACTCCACAGGCAGCCTCTTAGAATGCCATTTGCACTTAACACAGCCCCCCTAAAATGCTAAGGCTGCTACTGAAAAGGCTAAAATGTATCACTTCAATGCTATCCAAATAAATTTAAGAGCAAGATCTGTGATTTACTTTATTTGATTCCATGTCTACTACTCTGTGTAGACTATATGCCATGGCTTGTTAAGTACCTACAAGGGGCTAGCCACAGTGCTAAATACTTTGCGTACACTATATAATTTAATCTAGTAAAATTTGTCAGACAAGTATTACTCTCAACTTATATTCAGCAAGACAATGTAGGGAGTTCAAGTAATTTGCCCAAGATCACATGTCCAGGAAAAGCAGCAGAACTGGAGAGCCCAATTCTTTTTTCTTTTTGTATTGGGGACTGAACCCAGGGGCGCTTTACCAGTGAGCCAATGCTCAGTCCTTTTTTATTTTGAGACAGGGTCTTGCTAAATTGCTGAGGCTGGTCTTAAATTTACAATCCTCCTGTCTCAGGCTCCTCAGCTGCTGGAATTACAGAAGTGCACCACCACACCCAGCTACAGAGTCCAATTTCTGTGACTGTAGCTCTGTGCACTTTGGCCACTAGCATTGGCCACAGGAGGTCCAATAACCCCAGCCCCAACTGTTCCACACCAGCTGATCCCAAAGCCACATCATTCTTTGCTAGCACATCTGCTCAGTGCACTGCTCGTCTATGCTGGGTGTCCTAGCTCAGTGAATGGCCCCCAAGTCATCTACAGCAAAGTCACTCTCAATTTACATCCTTTCCCTCTCCCAAACACAGCTGATCAGCAACCAAATCTTACTGAGTCTGCCACCATCTGCCATTTGTGCTCTCCAAACATTTGCTACTTATACTACTTACCATGTCTCCCCCTTAGTCTCTATCCTCCTTCAGCCCTCTCCTCTCTACCATCACATGTACATTTCTAGAGCTTAAATCTGGTCCACAGTACTTCCACTTAAAACCCTTCAATAGCTTTTGACTACTTAGATCTTCTCAACAGCAGGGCAGAGCAACATGTTTATTATTGGTAAACACATACACTTGCATACCCGAACCTTGAGTTTGAGAGGATTCAGGATTATTTACATATCATTACCATTCTGATTTTAAATTCCACTAGATTTTCTTAATGGAAGACAAAGGTTGGTAGTTCAGATGGTGGTCTGTGTGCTATGGCCAGTTCCAGGCCTCTGTTACCTCTGATCAAGCCCTCCAGTCACACGCAACAAAAGCTGTACTTTACTTCATGCTAAGAGTTTTTGGGAAATTAAAATCTATGAGGGTTTACAGGAATGTATAACACAGACAAATAACAGCACATACTTTGTAGTGGGGAGAAAATAACTTCCACAATAGGAAAAGATCCTTTTTCCTTACTGCATACAACCCTTGCAGCCTTCTGAGATCTGACCCAGCTACTTACTGCTCTTACACTGCTTGCCTCTAGCACCCTATCCATATATATCCTCCAGACCAAGCCCCTTAGAGATCCCTGATGGGGTCACTTTCTGCACTTCAAGCCTTTCCTTGCTAATGCATACCCCCTTAGAGTCCACCCTGCACCCTGTGAACATGCTGCACTTGACTACTTTTGTTTGAGTCTGTTTATCATTCTGCTTAGACCAGGGAACAGATTAAGCCCAGGGATGGAATTTTTAATGTCTTAGATAGTGGGTTCCTAGACATTAGGGAACCAACCTGATTCGTCTTCATCTCCAGGGCTCAACACAGTGCCTAAAACTTAGGTACTCATCAAGGCAAGGCTGACAAATTACTGTGTTGTCACAGACTGATCACATATAGACTCTCCCTCTGGAGCATCTTTAGAAAACTGTCAACATTCCATAGGCGTTGGATTCATCCCAGGCGCCCCAATCAACTCACCACCCATATTCATGCCCTCTTCATCCAGGTCCTGTCCACTGTCATAACGAGTTTTTTTCTTAGGATCAGAAAGGATGGTAAAGGCCTCTCCGACTTCCTTGAACTTCTTCTCCTCTTCTTTCTGAACCTCAGCACTGGCTCCACTGTGCCGATCTAAGAGGAACAAAACTCAGATGAAACCAAAGTCTCAAGAAAACAAAGTTCAAAAGAAAAGACAACCTTATCATTTCTGATTTTGAAATCTGATACCTCCTATGATTTGGGGGTATGGAACTCAGCACCCTCTTATTCCTACTGAAGAGTCTCTCAGGGTGCCCCCAGGACCCAGCAAGGCTATGGGCCTGCCTGGAGGATTCTTCCCAGCATGCCTCTCTCCCACCAGCTCTACCTGGATGATGCATCAAGGCCCGTTTCCGATATGCTTTCTTGATCTCATCCTCAGAGGCATTCTTGTCCACTCCCAGAATCTTGTAGTAATCTTTCCTCTTACTCTTCTTCAGTTCCAGTTGTGCATTTTTTAGGAGCTGTTTGTGTTCTGGAGGGAGACATGTGCCATGAATAGACAAATGTGATTCTGGTTTCCTTTCCAGGTCCCAGCCCAGCTGCCTAGGAAGTAGAAGTCTTAATTATACTAGGGGTTTTAGGATGTTTTCTTTTGGAACTAAGAAAAAGAAAAATCTCAAACTTAAGGTTCCTCACAATAGTTTCACCACACAGAAAAGGAAGTGGATGTGCCAGGAAGGAGTTCAGAACAAAACATAGGTCCTGAGCCCCAACCCAGGAAGGACCTCTGTTTATTTCCTCCTGGTGATGGTTAAATAAGCTCTAGATACATCCCAAGGCATGAATCAAACAGGCTTGTGTCCAGTTTTAGGACCTACAAGTAAGAACACACAGTTGCCAGAGAAACAAACACTCTGTACCCAGTTACCTTTTGTTTTCTCCGTCTGATACACTTTTTCATAGTCCCGCACTGCTTCTTCATACTGCTCTGTGTCCATGTAACTGAGAAGGAAGTACAGGGCAATATAGTGCTCAGACATAGATAGCAATGGTCTGTGGGTTCGCTCTAGGGGAAGAGGCATGGCTCAAGCAAGAGACACACACTTTAGCAAGATGCTTCATGAAACAGAAGAGTCCTTAATCTAAAAAAAAAAAAAAATTAGCTATCAGTTCCTCAGAGAAAAAAATTGAGAGGCCTCATGGCACTTGCACCCAACCAGCAAAGTGATGCTCTGCTCTGAGTGGAAAGTAATCAAGGGGAAAAGGTCCTTGTGACACAGAGCCTCTCAAGAGGCAGATGGATTGCTTCAGGAAAGGCAAGGTGAAGGCCCAGTTGATTACTCAGGACTGAAACACACAAGAGAAAGTGTCCAAGCAAGAAAAAAAAGGATATGAAAGAGCTTTGGAATCTTTGGTGCCATAAACATGCAAGGCCAGCTCTGATCCAGGGCAGAAGTGGGATTAGTGAGCCACTAGGAGGATCAAGTCCAAGGTGATAGCTGCTGGCAAATGCTTCCCTAACACCAGTCAATCTGAGAGATGGAAGTTAAGTGATAGAAAAGGAGACTCTAAATATGAGTTTGCTTCTATTTCAATAGCACAAAAGAAAAGAAGGACCCCTGGGCCTCGATGGGAAGAATCTAACTTAATAGGCAGATTGCCAGCACTTTTAAGTATCTTTTTCATGGAAGCAAGCAGCATTTTCCATGTCCTGATAAGATCACTGGCACCAAGAAGAGACCATGCAGTGCAATTTGCTGCTGCTCAACAAAGGCGTCCACTGCAACTACCCAAGCGCATCCTTGTAATCACCAGAGACCTCCACTTGCCTTGGAGGCTGGGGCAGGAGGCCTGATAACAACGTGGCTGGCCAAAAGAGAAGCTCAACATCTTAGGCATCTCTGATTTTTAGGAAAAAACCTTCATTTAAGACCTTAAAAAACCAAAGCCCTGCTGGGTATGTTGGCACACATCTAAGATATCAGTTACTTCGTAGGCTGAAATCCTAAGCAACTTAGTGAGCCACTGTCTCCAAATAAAAAGGGCTTCAATCCTCAGTACTGCAAACAAACAAACAAAAACAACAAATACTCAATGATTGATGGAAATGGTCAATCATTTAAATGCTACTTAAAGAGCTCAGAGAAACAATTTGCAGAATGAAGTGCAATATAATTCAAAATAAAAGTAAAAGAAAACAGAACT
The DNA here is from genome assembly GCA_004024805.1 of Geosciurus inauris. Taxonomy (NCBI): domain Eukaryota; kingdom Metazoa; phylum Chordata; class Mammalia; order Rodentia; family Sciuridae; genus Geosciurus; species Geosciurus inauris. The sequence goes on along the minus strand of PVHX01013395.1, from coordinate 3,558 downwards.
GACAGTCTTGGCTGTAGAGTACTCTGACAAATGAGTAACCCTGATGACATTTTTAGGCCCAGGCACAACATATTAAACAGTCATACTACAGTGATTTATATTTTACATCACACTTTTAAAAATTCTAGAATAACCTCATATTTAAAGTTTTTTTAAATGCTGGAAAAAAAGTAGAAAAGTAAGGTTTTAGCAGAAAAGAGAACTCTTGCCTATGATAGGACATGTAGCAAACATCTAACATCTCCCCAACTTTAGGGTAAACTGAGGCAGAAATGGGATAATGGTTAGGCCCCTGGTAAAGTTTCTGCCTGAGCTGATTTCCAGTATGTCCAATCAATCCTGGCTGATTGAGGGGTTTGCTGCCAAGTAGCCAACTGTGCCAACAGTGTATGCTCTCTCCGTGGTAGAATCTCAAAGGCAAAGTCACTCCAAAGACAGTTCTACAATAAAGATAAGGAGATGTCTGATCAAAGTGATTCCTGATATTTTATTACTGTATGTACATACAAGGAAGAAAATCCTTCATCTCATTCTCTAACAAATCAATAATTTGCCATTTTCCTTCCATTCCCTGTTCAAACACCGCAGAGCATTACCTTGGGCAAATACAGTGTCAACTGTCCAGCCAACCCCTTTCCACTAGATAGTAAATGATTCTCCTCTTCTTTCTCACTATTTTAGATAAAAATGCAGTGAACAACTTCCTGTATATAGCATTTTGTGCCTGTTAAAGCAACTCTTTAGTTGGGTCAAAGGACACTTTTTGTCTTCCAAAGCGTCTGCTCTTATCTGTCACTGGTGTGCAGAAGATGGAATGAGTGAGGGTTGGTTTTACAGAATCTCTCAAGTCCATGGAATTATAGACTTTTGGACTTAGTCATCCACTTAAAACTTCATTAAAAAAAAAAAACCCACACACAAATGGCAGCAGTGTTCTTATTTTAAGTGCAACAATTTTGGGAAAATGAAAGGGGAGGTAGTTTGCAAGGCATCCTGTACCAGTGACGACACAGGAAAGTTAAAATTGTGACTCATAAGGCATCACAACAGCACCTGTTCTTTGGATCTGACAGTTTATAATAAGGAATGAAGTAGGTGTTAGAAGACTGGCATAAAACAAATATGTCTCCCTTTAAGGCTCTTTAAAGACAAAAATTCTTCTCTACTTAGGGAATAATATGAAGCAAAAAGAAATGATTTTATTTATTCAATTTTTTGGTCCTGGGGATTAAACCCAGGGGCAGTTAACCACTGAGTGACACTCCTCAGGTTCTTTTCACTTTTTGAGAGAAGGTCTTGCTAAGTTGCTGAAGCTGGCCTTGAACTTATCCTCTTGCCTCAGCCTCCCAAATTGCTGGGATTAAAAGGCATGTACCACCACACCCAGCTAGAAGAAATAATTTCTGAGAGGTCTATCCTCCTCTGGTGGGTTTATGACAAGATGCAAAAGGAAGCCAGGGAGCACCCAGCCTCTGGAACAAATGAGGGCACTGGATCTGGCAGGCATAATCCAGGCTCATAAATCACCTTGTCAGGGAGTCCTCTCTGCTTAGAACACCCAGCAGAGTACCCATCAAGAATATTCCAAAAGGAGGTTCCTTATACTGCTAAGAGACTGAGCCAGACTAACTCCCTTTCAACCCTAAGATTGTCTTCCCTCAACCAAAACAGACAGAGTAAGTGGAATCTTCAACTGTCTCTGAGAGATACTTTTATTCCTCTCTCTTCCAGGCACCACACATTCATCCAACAAAACATTTAATGGGTGAATACCTATGTGCCAAGCACTGTGCTAAGTTAGAGCAAAAGTGTACAATACAAAATAAACTCTCCAAAGGAAATGGATTTAAATTTTAACAAAAGGAATTTGGGTCAGGCATCAGAAGAAACTTACTGACCGTGAGGGGCGTTAGACACAGGCATGGGAGACTGAGGGAGCTTGTGCAATCTCCTCCGCTGGAGGTCTATAAAGATAGTCTAGGGCTGGAACAATCCCACCTAGAGGCAGGGGGAAGGACCAAATGACCTCACAACATCCCTGGGTCTGCTTCATCATCCACAATGCAATGCCCCTGGTAGGCCAGCGGCAACTCCCTCTTCCCCCACCCTCCAGAGACACTTACCACTGAGCTCTTCTCAAGTAGGCTTTTATATATGTGTCATCGAGCTTCACTGCATGTGTGCAGTCTTCTATTGCATCATCTAGTTTCCTAAGCTTCAGAAGAGAGAGAGCAGTCATACTTCACATCTTTGGTGACCAAGGGAAGCCAGAAGCTGTGGGCACGGCTTAAAAATTCCAAGAGGGCAACTCAATGCTGGACCCGTCATACTAGGTTTTGTTTGCGAATAAGTATTCTTGGTCACTGAGAAAGCCATTATCTCAAAGGGCTAAGGACAGCAAATTTGGAATTGGTTTCATTACTATGTGATGCAAATCAGGTAGTTATCTGAAAGGAAAAACGACCTCTACCATTCCACATTAGTATCCAACGAAAACATGGAAAACAGGAAGGGTGGTTTCTGCCCTCCACTTTTTCAGAGGCCAACTAGAAAAAAAGAGCATGATTTTGGATGGAGATAAATATATATATATATATATATATATATATATTTTTTTTTTTTTTTTTTTGGTGGTTCTGGAGAGAACCCAAGGGCACTCTACCACTAAGTTACATCCCCAGCGCCTCCCTTTTTTGATACTGGAGATTAAACCCAGGGGTGCTTAACCACTGAGTTATATCCCCAACCATTTTTATTTTTTATTTTGAGACAGGGTCTCGATAAGTTGCCTAGGGTCCCACTAAATGGCTGAGGCTGGCTTTGAATTTAGAATCCTCCTGTCTCAGCCTCCTGAGTTATTAGAATTATCAGCATGTACCACCACACTCAGCCCAAGCTCTTTTTATTTTCAGACAAGGTCTTAATAAATTGCTGAGGCTACCTTCAAATTTGTGATCCTCCTGACTCGGCCTCCTGTGTCACTGAGATTATATGTGTATGCATGTAACCATACATGCATATGCATGCACCCAGCTATGACTGCAATTTTTTTTTTGGTACTGGGAATTGAACTCAGGGGCACTTGACCACTGAGCCACATCCCCAGCCCTATTTTGTGTTTTATGTAGAGACAGGGTCTCACTGAGTTGCTTAGTGCCTTGCCGTTGCTGAAGCTGGCTTTGAACTCGCGATTCTCCTGTCTCAGCCTCCCTAAGTGCTGGGATTACAGGCGGGTGCCACTGTGTCCGGCTTATGACTACAATTTTTAAAACTTTCTTTTAGTTGTCAATGGACCTTTGTTTTATTTATTTATATGTGGTGATGAGAATCAAACCAAGTGCCTCACACATGCCAGGCAAGCGTTCTATCTCTGAGCTATAACCCCAGCCCGCTATGACTGCAATTTTAAACTACCCAGAAGTCTGCAAAGGCAAGAAGCCTACTCTTTCTTTTCTTTTTATTCTTTTTGGTACCAGGGATTGAACTCTGGGGTACTCAACCACTGAGCGACATCCCCAGCCCTATTTTGTGTTTTATGTAGAGACAGGGTCTCACTGA
>PVHX01013394.1:0-54930 GCA_004024805.1 Geosciurus inauris | reverse complement strand
TATCCCCCCCGTGACCAGAGTTTCTCCATTCTTCCCATGTCCTCCCTCACATTGTGGATCAGCATCCACTTATCAGAGAGAATATTAGACATTTGGTTTTCTGAGATTGGCTTACTTCACTTAGCATGATATTCTCCAACTCCATCTATTTACCTGCAAATGCCATAATTTTATTCTCTTTTATTGCTGAGTAATATTCCATTGTGTATATATACCACAGTTTCAGTCAGAATGGCAATTATCAAGAATACAAACAACAATAAGTGTTGGCAAGGTTATGAGGGGAAAGGCACACTCATACATTGCTGGTGGTACAACCAATCTGGAAAGCAGTATGGAGATTCCTTAGAAAACTTGGAATGCAACCACCATTTGACCCAGCTTTCCTACTCCTTTGCCTATACCCAAAGGAGTTAAAGTCAGCATACTACAGTGATGCAGCCACTTCAATGTCTATAGTAGCTCAATTCACAATAGCTTAACTGTGGAACCAGCCTAGATGCCCTTTGATAGATGAATGGATAAAGAAACTGTGGTATATATACACAATGGCATAAATTTTTTTTGGTAAAATTTCCTTCTTTTCCTTTTAATGTTTGTAGAACGTGTAATCATGTTTCTGATATCCTTGCTGGGGTTCATAGTTTGTGTCTTCCATTTCCTCATTAGTCTGGGCAGAAGTTTATTAATTTATTGAAGTTCTCAAAGAACCAGCTTTGGGTTTCATTAATTTTCTCCATAGTTTTTTCCTTTTAGTATTTCACTGATTTATGTTCTGATAGTTTTTACTTGCTCATTTTGGCAGTTTCTTAAGTTAGAAGCTTATGCTATTGATTTGATTGCTTCTTTTCTTATATAGGAGTTATGGGCATAGATTTCTCTCTCAAATGCTGCTTTAGGAACATCTCATATATTTTGGTATGTTGTGTTTCTGTTTTCAATCAGTTCAAAATATCTTGTAATTTCTCTTTTGCCTGCCTTCCTTCCTTCCTTCCTTTGTTCGTTTCTTCCTTTCCTTGTGGTGGGGATTGAACCTATGACCTTGTGAATTTAGGCTGTACCACCAACCTACATCTTCAGCTTGATTTCTTTTTTGAGTTATGGTTATTTACAAATATTTTATTTAGTTTCAAATATTTTGGGAATTTTCCAGAGATATTTATTTCTAATTTAATTCCATGGTGATCAGAGAACTTATCTTGTATGATGTACATCCTTTGAAATTCATCAAGGCTTTTTTTATGGTAAAGAACATGATCTATTGTGATAAGTAGTCTTTGGTCCTGAAAAAACCTGCTGTTTTGGGGTAGAGTGTCCTATAAATAGCAATTAGATCATTTTGATTTATTGTGTTTTCAAAGCTTCTAAATAATTTCTGATTTCTTTGTACCTTATCAATCATTGAGAGAATACTGAAATCTTTGACTATAATTATGGATTTGTCTTTTTCCCCTTTTAGCTTTTCCTTTATGCATTTTAAGCTCTGTTATCAGGTATGTACATGTTTAAGATTACTATGTCCTCCTAGTGAATTGCCTTCTTTGTCATATTTATTTCCAGAAATATTCTCCTTCCTAAAATTGACTTTATTTGTGGTTGGTAACATATAGTTGGAACTTACTTTTTCATTAAATATGTGGCTTTTAATTGAAATGTTTAAAACATTTATATTGTGACTATTGATATAGTTTGTTTTAAATCTCTATTTTTCTTCTATTTGTTCCATCTCTTTCACTGTTTTTTAAAAAAATTATTATTTTTTATTTGTTATTTTTAGATATACATGACAGTAGAGTGTATTTTGACATATTGTACATGCCCGGAGTATAACTTATTCTGACTAAGATTCCATTCTTATGGTTGTACATGATGTGTACATAGGAAAGTTATGTCCGATTCATTCTACTATCTTTCCTATTCCCAACCCCTTCCTTTCCTTTATTTCCCTTTGTCTAGTCCAATGAACTTCTATTCTCCTCCACTCACATTGTGTTAGTATCTGCATATGAGGGTGAACATTTGACCTTTGGTTTTTTGGGATTGGCTTATTTCTCTTAGCATTTTGGTCTCCAGATCCATCAATTTACTGGCAAAAATCATAAAGTCATTCTTTTATATGGCTGAATAATATTTATTATATATATAAAATAAATATAAAATAATATATATAAAATAATATATATAATAAATAAATAAACATCAATGTGGCAGTGTCACTGTAGTATGCTGATTTAAACTCTTTGGATATATACTGAAAAGTGGAATAACTGGGTCAAACTGGGTTCCATTCCAAGTTTTCTAAGGAATCTCCATACTGTATTCCAGAGTGGTTGCTCCAATTTGCAGTCTCACCAGCAATGTACAAGTGTGCCTTTCCCCCCACGTTCTTGCCAAGTTATTGTTACTCATATTCTTAATTATTGCCATTCTGACTGGAATGAGATGATATCTCAGTGTAGTTTTAATTTGCATTTTTCTAATTGCTAGAGATATTGAACATTTTTTCATATATTTGTTGACCCATCCTGTTTCTTCTTCTGTGACATGCTTGTTCATTTCCTTAACCCATTTATTGATTGGGTTATTTGGTTTTTTTTTTTTTTTTTTGGTACTGGGGATTGAACTTAGGGGTACTCAACCACTGAGCCACATCCTCAGCCCTATTTTGTGTTTTATTTAGAGACAGGGTCTCACTGTGTTGCTTAGCACCTCACCATTGCTGAGGCTTGAGATTCTCCTGTCTCAGCCTCCCAAAGTGCTGGGATTATAGGTGTGCACCACCATGCCCAGCAGGGTTTTTTGTAGTTTTGGTGTTTTAAAAAATTATTTTGTTTTATTCCATTTATCTCTTTTCTTATGTTATTAACTAGAATGCTTAGTGTTGTTATTTTCATGTTTTTTTTTGGGTATACATACTTAACTTACTACGACATAGTTTTGAATGGTATTACACCACTTCACATACAGTATTCTTTCATTTCTCTACTTAGTCTTCATGACATTGCTGTCAGACATTTTGCTTAATCATATATAATGAAACTACAGTATCTTATTATATTTTGTCTAAGTCACAAATTATGTTTTGCAGAGATTTAAATACTGTAAGGAACACATTTAACCATGTACTTACCATTTATGATGATCTTCGTTCCTTGGCATTTCTGTAGTGTGGGTTTGCTGGTCATAAAGTCATTTATCTTTATTTGTCTGAAAATGCTTTTATTGTACCATTACTTTTGAATGATATTTTTCAGTGGGTATGGAATTCTAGGTTGAGTTTTATTTTATTTTTTTTAATTTTAAAATGCTGATCTACAGCATACTATAGTGACATGACCACGTCAATGTTTACAGCACCTCAATTCACAATAGCTAAGCTATGGAAACAAACAAAGTACCCTTCAACAGATGAATGGATAAAGAAAAGTGGTATATATATAGACAATGGAATATTACTCAGCCATAAAGAATAATGAAATCATGGCATTTGCCAGTAAATTGATGGCACTAGAGACTATCATGCTGAATGAAATAAACCAATCCCCCAAAACCAAAGGCCAAATGTTTTGTCTGATATCTCGATGCTGACTCACAATAGGTGGGGGTGGGTGGCATGGGTGGAGGGGGCAGTGGAGGTTCACAGAATTAGGAGGGCAGAGTGGAGGGAAGGGAGTGGAGATGGGAATGGGAAAGACAGTAAAGACAGTAGAATGAATTGGACATAACTTTCCTATGTTCATATATGAATACACAACCAGTGTAACTCCATATCATATCAGTGTAACAACCAAAAAGTTATACTGGGAAGTTATACTCTATGTATGTATGATATGTCAAAATACATTTTACTGTCATGTATAACTAAAAAGAACAACAAAAAAGAGTTACTCTTGGAAAGGAATCCCTCCCTCCATACTGGAGGACTGGGAAGCAAATTGGGGAACACATAAGGAAATGCTGTGTTAAGACTAGAGAGTTGTTGAAAGACCTCATAAGGAATGAATAACCTTGATTTTAGCAAGGCAAGGTAGAGGATTTAAAAAAAAATATTGATCTACTGTCTTCTTGTTTGCCTTGTTTTTAATAAGAATATCTATGTTACTCTTATTTTTGTTCCTCTGTATATAATGTCTTTTTCTATGGCTGTTTTTTTCTTTTTAATCTATTATTGGTTTTGAGTGGTTTGATTATGTTTGGTTTTGGTCTTCCTTGTTTCTTGTCCTTAGGCATTTGTTGACCCTTTTGGATATGTGGTTTTATGGATTTATGATCTTCATTGAACCTGGAAAACATTTGGCATGATTTTTTTTGGCATGGCATTATTTCTCTTTCAGTTCTCCTTTGGGGTCTCCAGTTGTCTACATATTAAAGGTCATGACCCCCTTAAAGTTCTCCTGTAGCTACTAACACTTGGTTACGATTTTTTAACCTTTTTTCCCCCCTCTGTATGTTATTTTAGTGGAATTTTCTTCTGCAACGTCCTATCTGCCATTAGTCTCTTCCAGTGCAGTTTTCATCTGTAAGAATTTGATTCAGTTCTTTTAAAAATATCTACTCTGTCTTTAACTTTTTGGATATATGGCATACAGTCATAGTACCTTTATGCAATCTCTTGTCTGTTAATTTTAACATCAGTGTCAATTTTGAGTTGGTTCTGAATGATTTTTATCTCCAGTAATTTTCCAATTCTTTAAATGTCTAATAATTTTTCATCTAATGATAGATATTGTGCTTTTAAAAAGTTCATATTAATTTGGGGCTGGGGCTGTAGCTCAGAGGTAGAGCACTAGCCTAGCATGTGTGAGACACTGGGTTCAGCACCACATAAAAATAAATAAATGAACAAACAAATAAATAAAGGTATTAAAAATTCATATTAATTTTCTTGACCTTTGTTCTGAGATGTAGTTAATTAGAAACTATTTGATTGTTTAAAATTTTAATTTAAATATTTGATGGGCAGGATTAGATCATTATTTAGTTTAGGGATAATTGTTTTCCACTACTGAGGCAAGAACTTTCTGAGTGCTCTACTTAATTTCATGTAAATTATGAGTTTCTCTAACCTGGCTGGTGGGAACAGTCATTTTTCCCATTCTTTCCTGAACCCTAGGTGCTGTTCTTTGGAGTTCTTTTTATTCATTTTTCCTTTCCTTTCCTTTCCTTTCCTTTCCTTTCCTTTCCTTTCCTTTCCTTTCCTTTCCTTTCCTTTCCTTTCCTTTCCTTTCCTTTCCTTTCCTTTCCTTTCCTTTCCTTTCCTTTCCTTTCCTTTCCTTTCCTTTCCTTTCCTTTCCTTTCCTTTCCTTTCCTTTCCTTTCCTTTCCCTTCCCTTCCCTTTCTTTCCTTTCCCTTCCTTTCCTTTCCTTTCTTTCTTTTTTTGGTGGTGGTAGTGAGAATTGAACACAAGGGTGCTGTACCACTGAGCTACATCCCCAGTCCTTTAAATTCTATTTATTTATTTATGAATGACAGCATCTCCCTACATTGCTCAGGCTGGCTTCGAACTTGTGATCCTCCTGCCTCAGCCTCCTAAGTAGTTGGGATTACCAGTGTGTGCTACCATACCTGTCCCATTCTTTATAATTCTTGAAGATGAGTATTCCTGTGGCTCTGCTAGTTTACTCATGAGTATGCACTGATTAGTACTCTGTTGAATAGGGTACTAATCAAGGGGACATTCTACAGATACATAGTTCCCTTTCCCTACATCATCTTCTTCCCCCTCTGTTCTGCCATCTTTAGCTACATTGGTGTTTCCGTATCTTCATTTCCCTTCATTTCTTCATCATAGGGAATCTATTGGGCTGCATCTGAGTCTCCCTTCCTGTGCCTTGCCTGTAAATTATTTAATGGCAGCAAGCTGGCTGTTATGTTAATTTTTTGTGTCATCAAATAGTTTTTGTATTTTATTTAGTTTTTCTAGCTTTCTTTCATAGAAGACTTGGTAGTAATTACCTATTCTGTGATTATTGAAATGAGAAGTCCCAAACTTTTAAGTTTCAGTTATGTTTTCTTTTCCAGAAGAGTGAGCAATTATTTTAGGTGGAATGGAGTCCTCAGATAGACTCTGAGTGGGATTTAGAACTGGCCATCTAGAAAGTCCTACTGATGAGGACCAAGGAGATGCATATGTCCAAAGCTGCTTATCCTAGGGGAGAAAAAACAGGACATGATGAGCAGGGGAAAAAAAACTGAACCGTAATTATCAGAGCTGAGGAACGGTAGTGAGAAAGATGCCAGTCGCTTTTATTTATTTCCCATTCAGCTCCCATTAGACTTGTGAAGAGATGCATCAGGAGAGGGTTCACTGTTAAAGCTGAAAGTACACTTTTGCTAAAAATTCTGAAAAATAGAGAGCCAGAGGCTTTCCATCAGCAGGTGGGAATAAGAGGCAGTGAAATTTGAGTTATTACTGTTAATGTGACCATGTAAGCACACCCAGGCTGGTGGGGCCTGAGGATAATCAGGATATGCAAGTTAGCCCAGATTTAACTCAACCTTTACAGGGCTTCATTAATAGAAGAGGTCCTTGGCACAAACCCCTTGCCAATCAGCAACTGGCCTAAGGCCAAAACTCATTTGACCTTGATCTCAGAATGTCTATTGGCTAACGATGTCCTTGCCTGAGACTGGTATTTCTTTTGGCTGCTATACAGAAGGATTGACTTAAGGTTCTTTAAAATTTTGTAATGAGTCATACATAGAGTCAGGTTTGCTGAAATCGAATGTATTTGAACTACTGGGGGACAATTTATCAGTAACCTATAGGCATTTGAAAAGATATGAAAAGGATTAATATAATGCATAAAATGAAGGACAAGTAGTGAGAGTAAAGGGTGGGGGAAAACTATTTCCAATGAACATAGCTCTAATTCAGAAGATGAAATCTATATTTCACTCGGCAGAAGGTACATATCTGCATCACACAACTTAGCATTTCTAACCAAAAAAAGACAGGATAGCAAATAATTAAACAGTGATTAAAACATTGCCCAGGCAATAGGAAATGTCTGTTCTTGCAACTGTTTGCTTAGACAAAATGAAATAAATGAAAGGCATACAAACCATGTCTTTTTGATTATTCTCAGGGTCCCTTCTCTGGCAAAAGAGCAGCTTTTTCAATCATGAACTTGAGTCCTGTGAGTCCCACTGGAAATACCCTAATGAAAAAGAACTCTGAAGACTATTAACAGCTATAAGAATACAGAATATGTATTTTTATTTTAACATTTTTTTACATTATATAAATGGCAGGGTGCAATCAGAGCTGATTTCCCTACCAGAAGGTTGAGTGCTTAATTCAAAACAAACTCCTATTTGATTTGGTAGCATACCCTCTCCTTGCCACCCCCTAATTTGGCTCTTTGCCAGCTGTTAGTCTGGCAATTACAAGGGTGACAACCTGAAATGCTGCAGCCCTCTAGGGCAACCTGAAGGAAATATTGTCATTACTAATTACAAAGAGGCTGTGATTAAAAGTGTCACTGTCCTTTGAAAGCCCTGGAATGATCTGATGGCACAGAAGCACTTGAATAGGCCCCATTAACCTTAACTTTATATGATATCATGCTAAAATTTGATGGTGCCATTATATCTTAAGAGACACTGAAAAATTCTGGTTCCAGTTTTCAGTCAGAATGGCCGCAACTTTGACTAAATCTCATTCTGTGTTTTCTCCAGTCATCTTGAAAGCAAAGCTGTTTGGTGTGTAGCACAAGGCAGTAACGGTGCTACTGTGCTCTTTTATAGACAGGCAGCTGCCTCGGTGACTTCATTCATGTGGATAAATAGCATTTCCTGTCACAATATAGCCCTGAACTAAATATGGAGATGAGCAGCTCATCTGAGAAGAGGAGGTGCTCCGGGTTGAATGGTGTCCTCCTGGAAAAGACACATTGAAGTACTAACCCCCAGTTTCTTAGAATGTAACTTTATTTGGAAATAGGGGTATTGCACATATAATTGGTTTAGTTGAAATCATACTGGAGTAGGGAAGTCCCCAAACCAATATAACTGGTGTCTTTAAGGAAAGGGGAAATTTGGATACAAATAGATAGAGCAAGGGAGAACATTATGTGAATATAACATTGGGGTGAGGCATATATTGTCTGAGGAACACCAAAGATTGCCAGCAAACCACCACAAAACCAAGAGACAGGCCTGGAACAGATTCTTCCTCAAGGTAGTACGTATCTTCCAACAAGGTAGTACCTATCTTGGTCTGCTCAAGCTGCTATAACAAAAGACCATACATCAGGTGACTTGTTAAGAGCAGTAATTTATTTCTCACACTTTTGGAGACTGGTATGTCCAAGATCAAGGCACCAGCAAATCCAGTATCTAGTGAGGGCTCATTTCCTGATTCACCTGTGGTGACTTCCCCTTGTGTCTTCACGTGGTAGAAGGGTGAACAGGCTCTTTGGGGTCTCTTTTACGAGGATACTAATCTAATTTTTGAAACCTTTCCCCTTATGACCTAATAACTACCCCCAAACCCCACTTTCTAATATCATCACCTTGGAGATTAGGATTTCAATACATGAATCTTGGGAGGATGCAAACATTGAGATCAGAGAAGCCTCTAATCCATCATGACTGCTATAAGAAGGTGGCCATGTGAAGGCAGAGACACAGAGGGAGAATGCCATGTGGCAATGAAGGTGGAGGTTGGCATTCATGTAGTTACAAGACAAAGACCACCAGCAACCCCCTGGTAGCTGAGAGACCCAGGAAGACTTCCCATCTGCAGAGTTAGAGGGAGCTCAGCCCTGCTGACACCTTGATTTTGCATTTTTGGCTTCCAGAACTGGAAAATAATAAATTTGTATTTGAAACCACTCGAATTGTGGTACCTTGTATGGCAGCTTTAGGAAATTTAAGATGGTCAGAAATGTCTCTTGTCCTTAAGAAACATGTACCTAGCAACGGATACGTCATATACACCACATGTGGTGAGGATGAAATGTGAGGCTAAGGGGACAACCAGAGGAGACAAAATTACTGGAGGAGGTAGATTTTAAGCTGGTTTTAGTGTTGTGATGGGAATCCTGAAAGACAATTGAACTGCCTCCCCCAACCCTCAACCCCTAGTGGAGTCTGGACCCAAGAGAGGGCAATCTGTAATCTGGCTTGGATGGCCAAATCTTTCTCCTCCCATCACATACAGTACACTCATTCAAATAACAAACTAGCCCCAGCTTAATAGACACCCTTTTTATTATTGGTGGGTCAACAAAAGTATAGGCTAGGCTAGTTACATAAATGAAAAGGAATTTGAAATGTGAAATGTTGAAGCCAAGTGTTCAATGGCTATTTATTCCACATCCAATATAACTATCCCAACCCAAGTAGCTATTCTAAAACCCAAATGACTAGAACCATGATAAAACTTTCATTTAAAGTGCTAGGTCAGAGATTCAGACTCTCTAAACTTGCTGATTAAGTGCAAATTTGAATCCAGTGCCTAGTTGCTAGCCTAGCAGCCCATTGCAGTCCTCATAGTATGAATACAGAATGCTTGGTTACATCCCCAGGAAGCTCTGTGAAACTCTTCTCCCCAGGAAACTTCTAGCCACCCCAGGGCCATAACAAGTCTCTAGGGCTGGGGATGTAGCTCAGTGGTAGTATGTTTACCTAGCACGTGTGAGGCTTTGGGTTCTATCCCCAGCACTGGAAAAAAAAAATCCTTAACAGGTCTCTAAAATGAGTATCACATCATGCCACTGCTATGTATAACCTTTTGGTGGCTTTGTCCGCAGAATCAAATCTAAGCATGATATCTGAACAAGTCTCCATGATCCATCCCCTCTCTGGGTTTCTCTCCTGCTACACATGGCCTTCCATTTTATATTTAGCTACACAAAATTATTTGTTTCCACAATTACTTCATTATGTGTCCTGTCCCTATGACTTTATTATCACTTAAACTTAACTTTCCATCTTTTCCACCAGGAAAAAATTAATCACCAAAACTTTGTAAGGGATTCCTCTTTCTTATGAAAACCTCCAGCAAAACTTAATAATTGTTTTTGTATTTTTTTTTGCCTTTTTCTTTATTGTGCATCTCTCACATATTTAATAGTTTGTGTATCGATCATCTGCTAATGAAACTGAGCTCCTTGGAGGTAGGAACTATGTTTTATTTTATCAGATGCCCAATACTATGCACAGTGCTTTTACCAGGTAATTACTACTTAAATTAATTTTTTCAACAAGTATTTTTTGAGGCTTTTAATATGGTTGGCATTGCAATTGGTTTTGTAAATATGGCAGTAAACCAGAGGGCCTTGGCTACATGGAGCTCATATTCTGGTGGGGAAGATGGGAAAATCAAACAAAAATAGACATGGTATATACTTTTAGGTAATGATACATGCTATGAAGAATGTTAGATATGAGGTTTTCCCCAAAAGCTTATGTGTGAAACAATGCAAGAAAATTTAGAGGTGAAATGATTGGGTTATAAAAACCTTAACTTAATGCATTACTTAACTGATAGGGATTAACTGGGTGGTAACTATAGGCAGGTCGGGTGTGGCTGGAGAAGCTGGGTCATTGCAGTGTGCCTTTGGGGTATATATTTTATCCTTGATGAGAGGATAAGATTCTCTCTGCTTCCTGGTACCATGCTCTGCACTGATTTCCTCCACTATACTCTTCTGCCATGTTACCCTGCTTTATCTTGGGCCCTGAAGAAGGGAATTGGCCATCTATGGATTGAGGCCTCTAAAATTTTGAGAGCCAAATAAACTTTTCCTTCTCTAAAATTGTCCTTGTCTGTTTCTTTTGGTCATAGTGATGAAAAGCTGCCTGAAAGAATAAAGAAACAACATTAGGTTATTGGTTGACGGAGAGTCTCTTAGATTCACAAGTCAAGAGATGTTCAAATGAAATCTAACCAAAAAATGCAGAGACTTCTCTGTAAAAAAAAACACACCAACAAACAAACCTTGGACTACTGGTAGTCTTTCTATTTGAGTCAGCTTTATTTGTTGTTCAAACAATGACTAGAGAAGGGAGCACGGAAGAGACTTATAAGTGTCAGACACACTAGGCTGGGAGTTTTTTATATATCATCTTTGTTGTGGTTTAGATATTAGCTATTCTCCCAAAAGTTTGTGTTACATAATGCAGAAATGTTCAGAGGTGAAATTATTAGATTATGAGATCTGTAACCTAAACAAGGAATTAATCATTTGAGTGCATTACTGGATTGTAACTGTAAGCAGGCGGGGCATGATGGGAGGAAGTATGTCACTGGGAGCATATGCATGGGGAATATATTTTGTACTTTGCTCTCTCCCTCTCTCTCTCTCTCTCTGATCTGTCCTGGTTGCCATGAGTTGAGCAGTTTTCCTCCACCACATACTTTGGCCATGATATTCTGCTTCACCTTTGGCCCAAAGCAATAGAGTCAGTCAATCATGGACTGAATCTGTGAAACTATGAGCCCAAATAAATTTTTCCTCCTCTAACTTGTTCTTGTTAGGTATTTTTGTCACAGCAATGAAAAGCTGACTAACACAATCTTATTGGATTCTTCTAATATCCTTTGAAGGAGATGCTATTACAGATGCAGGATAACCTGAACTTCAGGAAGCCAAATAATGTTCATAGTGTAATGTTTCAGTATGGGAGATAAGATTCAAACCTAAGCATTGCTGGGCCACTTGATCAACATCAGTTCTATAGCAGAATTCAATAAATGCTTATCAAATGCTGACTTAATGCTGATCCCTGTTCTATGTGCCTAGAATATACCACCGAATAGAATAGACAAAAATCCTTGCCCTTTCAACAAGTAACAAATTTTGATAAAGATGTGGAGAAAATGAAATTCTTGTGTTCTGTTGGTGGAACTGTAAAATGGTGCAGCCATTATGGAATAGAGTACACAGCTACTCAAGAAATTAAAAATACAATTACCATATGATCCAGCAATTCTACTTGGGGTAAAAAACCCTAGATAATTGAAAGCAGAATCTTGGAGAGATTTTTGTATGCCCATATTTATAGCTGTATTAGCCAAAAGATGGAAACAATGCAATTATCCATGAACAGATGAATGGATAAATGGAATGTGGTATATTGTAGTCCTTCTTATCCATGGTTTTACTTCCTTCAGCTTCAGTCCTATGGTCAACCATAGTTCAAAAATATTAAATGAAAAGTTACAGAAAAACAACTTATAAGTATTAAATCATGTACTGTTCTGAGTACCATGATGAAATGTCATACCATCCCACTCTGTCCTGACTAGGATCAAAATCGTTCCTTTGTCCAGTACATCTGCATTGTGTACACTATATACCCATTGGGCCTTCGTAGCTGTCTCAGTTATCAGGTCAACTGTTGTGAAATTGCAGGGCTTGTGTTCAGGTAACCCTTTTTTCCCTTAATAATGGCTCCAAAGTGCTAGTGTAGTGAGGCTAACTATTCAGATACCAAAGAGATGCCATAGAATCCTTTCTTTAAGTGAAAAGGTGAAAGTTCTCAACTTAAGGGGAAAATAAGTATGCCTAGATTTCTAAGATTTGAGTAAGAAATATATTTTTACTGGGAATTGTTGAAGAAGGAAAAATAAATTCATGTTAGTCTTTCTGTTGCATGTCAGACTGCAAAGATTACAGCCAGAATGGTGGTAAGTGCTTTGTTAAGATGGAAAAGGCATTGAATTTGTGGGCAGAAGACAGAATAGGAAATGAGTTCCAATTAATGACGTGTTACACAAGAAGAGTTAATCCTGTATGAAGACTTCAGCAAAGGACCTCCTGAAACAAGCAACACTAAGTCATTTACTGCAAGTACGAGATGGTTACCCAGATTTTAATTCATAAATTAAATTAATCATAGAAATATACCTACAGAAGAAAACAGCACATAGGATTTGGTACTATCCATGGTTTGAGGCACGCACTAGTCTTGAAATGTATCCTTGAAAGATAAGGGGTGACTATTGTATATCCATTTACCACATGTGGAATTTATTCAGTCTTAAAAGAGAAGGAAATTGCAATATATGCTACAGCATGGATGGATCTTAAAGACATTATGTTAAGTGAAGTAAGCCAGTCCCAAAGAAACAAAACAATATGATTACACTTATATGAGATATAGAGTAGCAAAATTCATGGAAATTTTGAGATGGAAAGTAGAGTGGTGGTTGCCAGATGCTGGAAGAGTACAGAGGAATGGGGAACTATTGGGGATAGAGGTTCAATTTTGCAAGACGAAAAGAGTTCTGGAGAGAGATGGTGGTGATGGTTGTAACACAGTGTGAATGTAATGAATGCCATGGAACTGGATACTTTAAAATGGTTATAATTTTAGGTTTTATGTTATATGTATTTTACCACTGTCAAAAACCAAATTCTAAGAAGTTGAATTTGATGATATAATCAGTTTTTATCAGCAATTCATGAACTTGGCAGCATCCCATTCATTTAATAGAATGGTGGTTTAATGAATAGAGCAGAGGAGGTTGGCTTTATAGGAAGAAAAAGGCCAAAGAAATAGAAACAAAGAACAAAAATTAAATTGGTTATTTTAAGGTTACTTTTGTTATCTGGCAAAAGGGACTACCTTATCATGCCAGTTTAGGTTTAGTTGCCCCCTTTGGATTTGTTGTTATGAATCTTCTGTTGTTTGGGAAAACTGGTTTGTTTTAAAGTTCTGTTTGATTATGTGGTACCTAGCACCAGTGACTCCATTCTGGTTTGGTCTGTTCTGTTCTGTTGGAACCTAGTACTGGAGCTCAGTCTGAAACAGTGGCCTTCCACAAACTTTATTTAAATTCACAATTAAAAAATCTTCCTGCCTGCTGGGTGTGGTGGCACATGCTTGTAATCCCAGCGGCTGTGGAGGCTGAGGCAGGAGGATCACGAGTTCAAAGGCAGCTTCAGCAACTTAGCAAGGCCCTACGCAACTCAGTGGGATCCAGTCTCTAAATAAAAGATAAAAAAAGGCTGTTAATGTGGCTCAGTGGTTAAGTGCCCCTGGGTTCAATCCCCAGTACCACACACACACACACACACACACACACACACACACAAGAAAATTCTTGCCCATAGAGCTAATAGTTCTATTGGTGGAGAAAGACAATGAGCAATAAACAGATTAAATGTATAAATTATGAACTGTTAGAAGATGATCAATGATATAGGGGAAAAAAACCAGTGCAGGTTAAAGAAGATTGTGAGTGCATGGGACAGGAGGCACATATTTTCAGTTTTAAATAGTGTGGTTAGTTCTATGGTCTCCTTCGTTAAAGTTAAATCATCAATAAAGCATGTCGGCCATGAAGCGGTGATGTCTTACTTGGCATATGTGTTTTACCCAGAGCTCCCTGGCTTTTTGGAGCCTTGAGTGGGAATTTAAAGTCTTTCAGAAATGACTTCCATTTATCCAGAGCTCTAGAGGAGGGGAGAAGAAATGTTACCCGGTAGCATCTAATGCGGCTTATTTTCAAGTTGTGAGGGAGAGAGCCAGAAGGAGCATGCACATTAGGGAATAATGAGGAGTAAGAGAAATTGGAACAAAGGTGAAACAGCTGGGGTTGAGTGAGGGCGCTCTGAGGTAAGTCAGGAGGCTTTAAAACTGCTAGATATTGGTAAATAGTATAGTTGGGATCTTGAATGTCCCCTCAAAGCCTGTGGGTTAAAGGCTTTGTCCCCAGGGTAGCACCATTGGGAGGTAGTAGAAACATTAGGACTTGTGAGAGGTCTTTAGATGGTTGGGACTTGAAGGGGATGGTTGGACCACAGCTCCCTCATCTTTTTCCTCTCTTTTGCTCCATGGCTATGAGGTGAGTGGCTTTTTTCTGCCATGTGCTCCCACCATGATTTTGCTCCCTTGCCAGAGGCCCAAAAAACAATAGGGCCAAATTGATCATGGATCAGAGACATCAAAACGGTGAGCCAGAATAAGTCTTTCCTCTTTACAAGTTGGTTATCTCCGGTATTTTGTCATAGTGACAGGAAGCTAACACACTATGTAAGCACAGAGTTTTCATTTTTATTGCTAATTATTTATTTACTTCATCTATTGACTCCTTTAATCAGTATTGGAGGGGCCAGCTTTGCAGATGCCTCTAGACTGGTTCTGGGGTTAGTGGGTTTCCTTTAGGGAACAAATCATAATCTAGAAGGAAAGTCAAAATATACGTACCCTGGGACTATTTAAATAACAAGGCGTTGTAGTTTATTTATATCCAGATGAGTGATTGCTTCAGTTTAGCTCTTGCTGAAGGCTTGGTCCCCAGCCTGTGGTGCTATTTGGAGATGTGGCATAGTGGAGGCAAGTTAGGTCACTGGGGGAATGCCCTTGAAGGGGATATTGGGTTCTTCGCTGCTTCCTATTTCTGTTTTTTTGCTTCCTGGCCACCATTAGGTAAACAGTGCTTCTCTACCATCCACTCCCACCAAGATGTACTGCCTCCATCATGGACCCAAAGCAATAGAGCCAATTGACCATGGACTGAAACCTCTGAAACTGTGAGCCAAAATAAACATTTCTTCTTTTTAATGTGTTTATCTCAGGTATTCTGTCTCAGTGACAGAAAGCTAACTCAGTGATGGAAACAATAGATGCTACAGACAAGGATGACAATCACAGTAACACTTGACATTGCACAGGCATCAGACTGGATTACAGTCAATACTGGTCCCATCGGAACACACTTAGGGAGTGAACAGGAATATCAGTCCAAGTTATGACAGGTTTGAGAAGCAAAATTCCCTGAGGACTGGGGCCACTCTGAGACAGTTCAGGGAGAAGATAGGACTCAAACTGAGCCTGAGGATGTGGGGAGGGAGAGAGGAACAGGAGTAATTAAGTTCGTTTCATGATGTAAGTGGAATTCCTGGAAGATTACTCTGACAGCTGTGTGTGGGATGGAGTAGAGTGGGAGAAATGAAGGAGGAAAATTAGTGAAGAGACTGCCTGTTCTAGGAACTGAAGTGTGAGGTGAAGAGAGTGGTGGACTATGCACTGGACAGAAAGACTAACCCATGAGAGAAGGAGCTGAGGGTTGAGGAGTAACCACAGCATACCACCAAGTTCCAAAGCACTTCTTATAGTGAATTGTTCAGATGTGACTATGAAGAGTAATAAAAGTATAATAAGGTGTGAACTTAAGCTGCTGACACCCCTCCCTCTCCCTCCTCTGAAATTCCTCTTTTATGATCCAACGAGAGAGTTGGAAAGTAGTGTTGTGAAGATGACTTGCAGAATAGGGCTGGATCCCCACAGGAACAGCCCTGGTAGCAGAACTTGCTCCAGGGTCTACGGTATTCCAGAGCACAGAGGTGGGCAGATCAACCTCAGCCTCTGGCTTGGGTTTGGAAGAATGTTATAAATTTTTTTGAAGCCCTCAAACCCTGGAAGTTCTGTTCCTGGCAAGTCCCACCTGAGAGGTTATGTCATAGGAAGGTTCCTAACCTGCTATTTTAGCAAAGTCCAAGCTTCCTTTCTTGCTAAAACTGGATTTGAACACTTTGTTCTTTGGCTCACCACCTAGTTGAGCTCCATATAAAACTCAAGAGGCTCTCAGAGTTCCCAGGGCTTCCCTTCTGCAGTTTTGAGTGCTAAGGAAGAGCTCTTCAGGCAGGTGACAGTGTTTGTATTGATCTCTTCAAAAAGAGGGAGATATATGACTGAATGCATTTCAACTTCCACAAGAAGTACATGAAAAGAATGAAGATGAAGGGTAAAGGGGATAATGGGTATTGGAGTGGCAGACCAGTTGGTGTAGTTTATTCCACAAATAACAGTGAGATAATTGAGTACCCTTTTTTTCTTTTTTCTTTTTTTGCAATGCTGGGAATCAAACCTAGGGCCTTGAGCATGCTAGGCAAGTGCTGTACCACTGAGGTACACCCTGGCCCTTGAGTATTCATTTGTAAACATGTACAAACACCATACCTTTACAACCTAACTTGATGCACCAATTGCACCAAAGAGTTAAACATACTACAATTGGAACCATATCAGTACTAATTTACTGTAGGAAGGTATTTATAGATCTGGCACAAAGCTCTGAAGCTGTTAAAGAGAAGATTAATGAAATGAACAATATAAAAACAATGGTTTTGACATTAATAATGTCATAACCAAAGTCAAAAGACAAACAAACTGAAAGACAAATTCACAACATCTGACTCAAACCACTGCTATTTTGATGTTTTCTTGCATCATATTATGAGACATCTGTTTAAAAACTAAGCTTTTAATTTTGAGGCAATTATAGACTCACATGCAGTTGTAAAAAATAATACAGAGAGATCTCATGTAAGCCTTACCTAGTTCCCCACAAGGTAACATCTTGTAAGACTATAGTATGATATCATAACCATGACATTGACATTGACATAGACCACTGATCTCATTCAGATTTTCAAGTTTTATTTGTATTCCTTTGTGCATGTATTTAGTTTTGTAGAATATGACTACGTGTGCCGATTCATGTAGACACAGCAGTTTGTTTACCACAAGGATCTTCCATAATCATACCCACATGCCTTCCACCCCATCTCTCCACTTCTAACTCCTGACAATCAATCACTAATCTGTTTTCCATTTCTATAATTTTGTCATTTCCAGAACATTAAATGTGGGAAATCACATAGGATGAAACCTTTTGAGATTGCCTTTTTTGAAGATTCATTTCACCTGTGTATATCAATGTGTTTTTTTTTTTAAATTTTCAGTGATTTGTTTATAAGGTTATGTATGAAACACTATTTTAGTAGCAAAAAATTGGAAATGAACTAATTGTTCTTTGATAGGGGACTTTTAAGTAATTATGGCACATCCACTCAAGAAAATACTTGAAAATTATGTGGCTGTTACATATAATTATGTGGACCTTTCTGAAATGAATGAAATAGTCTCCAAGATATATGATTATGTAAAATATGCAAGGCAAGAGTAGTGTCAATAACATGATGTAGTTTTAAATAAGTGCTCCATTTATTTAAGTAAGGGTACACACATATGTATATGCTTGTTAAAGAAGAAGGTTATGAATGTTAGAAAGTCACCTCTGTGGAGACTTAATCATTTGTCTGTCACTGATAAGGGGAGGAAGAACATCACTGGGCGTAATTGGCCTCTGCAGGCAACATGGGGAATGTTTGGATGCTTTCTTTGTTGTGACTGGTAAGGAGGGTGCTACTGGCATCTAATGAGTACTGGCCAGGGACGCTGCTAAACACCTTACAGGGTGCAGGACAGACCCCACAACAAAGACTTATCCGGCCCTAAAAGTCAATAGTGCTGAAGTTGAGAAATTCTGGATTAGAAGGTCTTGATTAAAAGGTTTCAATGGGGCTTCTCAGAAGAGGTGAAATGTACGAGTGTATTTTGCTTCATCATGTCCACTTTATTCTCACCGGTAGCACGTGAGCTACAATCTTCACTGATGCCAGCTGCCAGGAAAAGATGGATCAAACAAGAAATTTTCATCTACTTCCTTTGACCAAATCTGTCATTTTGTTGGTTAGAAAACATTGGCTCTCTTTTAGCAAAAGCCTCATCTGTACTGGAATATATGTTTTGGTTATAACAAATAACGTGCTTCAACAAATGGAAAACGTATCCTAAATGGCAACAGATGTAGTTCAGTGCTGGCTTTAGATGGCAGCACGGACTCCTAGAGGACCAGTAGCCCTGCATACTTTCCACTCAGAGCCATCAGACAAAACGCTTGCAAATGAGAAAGTACTGACTATTGCTGTACTTGTTAGGAGAAACCAGAAAAACAGCCTTTGGCTTATTGAATCTATTATTGAACTCTAATTAGCTGTGGTGTTTGGGGCATTCTAAGGCCTATGGTAAGATAAATAATATTTATGGTTTCTTCAATGTATCAAATCATTGTTTATGAAATGCAGTGTCGTCTGAACTGCTCTCCTCTCTCAGAGTGTAGACCACAGAGCGACCGGGTACTCATTCTGGGGTTGCCATTGAAACACTGGAGCCCAGCCGGGGTAATCTTCAGGTAGTCGCGCTCACCACAGATGTCAGAGCGCTGAGCAACGTCTAGACCCATGCAGACTCCTTGCTGGGTTCTAACCAATGCCCTTAATATGGCCATGTGAGCGTGGTGTGGAATGGAGGAAGGGTAGCATTAAATACACTGAGTAATCTGAAAATGAAGGGTGGGGGAATGAAAAACGGGCTCCCTTGAGTTCAAGGACAATTTCTGAGGATGTCAGCATTTTCCATTTTTGGGGGAAAAACGATGTCTTTAGAAACTGTTCCCTAGGAGAACTTGCTAAAATCTTGTGAGTAAGGAAGCGAACTGAAATGATGCTGAGGGAAACAATTTAAACCATCACCAAAATAGTAAAGTCCCAAAGATACAAACTAAATTATCAGAGATATGTCAACAAAGACAAACTGAAATGGCCTCAGTTTCTTTATCTGTACAATAGGGAGAAATCACCCCTCATCCTAAACTCTTGGGTGCCAGATTAGTTTCAGAATTCAGGATGCTTAATATTTTAGAATGATGAGAAAATGAATATTTAATTTATTATGTAGAACTCTAAGAAGGGTTTGAAGACAGTACCCCCCAGTGAGACACATTAATAATTCTATACTGAAACGTCCACCAAATGGATAAAAGACTATAAGTAGCCTCATCTTAGACAGTCAGGTTTTACTGTCAATGAATTTCTTCCAGACTTATGAAGAAAACGTGCATTTTTAAGAGCTTTGGAGTTCTGAATTGCAAATGAGGAATTATTTATTCATATCTATCTCAAAAAAGCACACTAAGAATAAAATGTCACAACAGATATATTGTGCACAGCACTGGCATATAGTACCTGTGCAATAACAGTGGCTATTGTTGTTAGGTTTTTTTTTTTAAGGTAAAAATAATTTAATATTATTATCAGTATGGAGATTTTTTTGGATTGGTGTATATTTTGGCCCCTTTCTGTTTTTCTCTCCTTTTTTCTTCTTCTCTCACACAGGGCTTTGACTTAAAATCTGTGCATATAAAAAGTGATGAGAGTGGTCATCTTTCACCTGGTTTGGTTGCTGGGCGGGCTCTTTAAGCTTCATCTAATTGTGTATGGACAGAAGGCCTTTTCTCAAAAAAGATAAAAACCCAAACAGAAACAAAAATAGTAAAATGAACATCCAGCATCTTACTTGTCTTATATTTCTGTGCTCTTCTTTCTCAGCAAGACCTGAGTGTTCTAACCGCGATGATTCTGATGACTAGGAATTCCAGAGCTGGCAGTCTGGGTTAAGTCAGAGGGATTTCAGTTGGATCAGCACAGAGCAGAGGCCAAAGTCATGGTGAACTGGCATGGGGGAAAAAAACCAAAACAACAAAAAGCAGACATACAAAACACCAAGTGGCCAGTGACCAACATCCTCAGAATCGTACCCAAATGGATCTGCTGCTCATGACCGCTTCTTGGGCCCCATTGCTCTGATTTCTGATTCTTTTCTGACTGCAAATGGCTTAGCCTCTCCCTCAGAATATTCTAGCTTTGGACTTTCTCCCTTTCTTGGTCTTTGTCTTTCTCTCTCTCTTTTTAAGCTTTAAGTGCTCTCTGGCCCCCAGTAATGTTGTGAACCATTCACAGGGTAGAAGTTAATCAACTCTTGAATGACATTTTGTTTACAAGTTCATTTTCAAGTCTTGTTACCTGTTTCAAATTTATATATCTATAAATTTATATGTAGTTGCAGATGGACACAATACCCTTATTTTATTTATTTATTTTTATGTGATGCTGAGGATCGAACCCAGTGCCTCATGTGTGGCAAGGCAAGCGCCCTACCACTGAGCCACAATCCCAGCCCCTTGTTACTTGTTTCTTTGATTAAGAAGTTCTACATACACTAGAGGATCTTAGTAATTGGAAACTGCTTTTATTTTACTAATACGCTTAATAACTCCTGATTCTGATAAGAATGAATCTAGGTTTGTCAGATATTTTCATGGTGATTTCTCTGATGAAGTTGGAAGACCTTAATCAACCAAATGATTTATGCTAAGAATCCAGATATAGAAAAATGAAAGCAATGTCATTGTTAATTTTTCTTTCCTTCTGTGATGACAGCTTGCTTTATAGCAGCAGTCCTTAAACTGGGTCCTGTGGTTCACTGGTATTTATAGGTATTTTGGAAAAAGGAAAGGGATCCTGTGCTCAAACAACTTTGTGAAACTTTGCTTTGAAGAAAATCAAGTAGGTTTCATTAATGTAGAACCCTTATAACTTTTTTTTGGGAGGGGAGGGTACCAGGAATTGAACTCAGGGGCACTCGCCCACTGAGATACATTCCCAGCCCTATTTTGTATTTATTTGCATTTTTATTTTTATTGCAACATATTTAGTGATTACACCATAATCCTGTGTGTCCAAAGTAATCAGTTCCCAATACTGGACATTTTGATGATTTATTTATTTTCCTACTATTCTATAATCAATCTGTGACAACAACCTTGCTGGTAAGTGTTTATATACATCTGTGATTATCTCTTAGGATAAAGCCCCAGAACTGGAATTATTGGGTCAAAGTGTATGCACAGTTTTAAGGATTTGGATACTTACAGAAATTTCCCTTTGGAATGTCTGGTCTGTTTTACATGCAATCCAATAGTCTCTGCTAATTAAGCTTGCTTTGTTTGGCTTCTTTCCAGGGATCCTCTACCCAAACACCAGGTAGAACCTTCTGGACTTTAATAGTAAATTGTCCTACCCTTTTGATTTTTGGAGCATTAGCCTTCTCTCCAAGCTTCTTAGGCTTCTACAGTGAAATCACTACTCTTGCACTTTCCAGTGCTGGCTCTTGCTGCTTTGCCTCAGAGTACTCCCCCCCACCCCCCCGGCCCATTTTCTTTTTTTTCTGCCTCTATTGAACTACTGCTTACTGAGCAGCAGAAGAGAAAGGTGAACCCAGTTTTATTTGCACCTATCCTGCTTTGGGATGCAGCAAGAGCAGCGAAGTAAGTAGAAGCCTCAGATCATTTGCTTCCCCTAGGAAATGAAAGGTCTCCATTCGTGGCAAATAAATTAAGAACATAAAACCAAAGAATGTCACAGCATGCAGCTTGGTATTACATGGTTGCTTAGGATGCAGATAATTTCTCATTGCTGAAATGTGTTAAAGATGATGACAACTCAGATTATATTCCTGATATACTAGCTAGGGCCAACCACCTGTGGCCCTGTCAAAGATGTCACAGATGTTGTGTGAGGCAGCAATAGCTTAGGATGGGATTAAAAACTTCAGTGCAACTTTAATTGTGTACCATTCATCTAATGTGTTTAGAAGAATAGGGCATGAGAATCCTATTTGTGGACTGTCTGACTCTTTCTTTTGCCCTTGGGTGG
This sequence comes from Geosciurus inauris, assembly GCA_004024805.1. Classification (NCBI taxonomy): domain Eukaryota; kingdom Metazoa; phylum Chordata; class Mammalia; order Rodentia; family Sciuridae; genus Geosciurus; species Geosciurus inauris. Next base: position 32,572 of record PVHX01013394.1, on the reverse strand, counting down.
TCCAAAGGGCATTTGGGCAGCTTGCCGTTAATTGGCAGTTCCAATGCACCAAGTAAAGATAGGCTGAAGAGGTTAAACTTGGGCCTCTTATTTATTTATTTATTTGGTATTAGGGATTGAACTCAGGGGTGCTCAACCACTGAGCCACATCCCCAGCTACTTTTATTTTATTTTTTTTAGATAGGGTCTTGCCAAGTTGCTTAGGGCCTCGCTAAGTTGCTGAGGTTGGCCTTGAACTTGTGATCCTCCTGTTTCAGCCTCCTCAGTTGCTGGGATTACAGGCATGCTCCACCATTCCCAGCAAGCCAGTTATTTTTACTGCCTGTTTACCCCTTTAGTTATAACTTCTGGGTGAAATCTGAGGTCAACTACTAAAATGTATAAATTGGGCTTTTGTGAATTATCTAATTTAGTTATTCATGTCCTTAATAAGTTCTTGTGGTTGAGAATAAACTGAATTTTTCATACATTTATTCATTCACTCTCCCTTGTTCAAAAATGTCAGTTTAATATCTATTATGCCACATGCTTTGCATATTTTAAAAAATATTTCAATGTATTTTATTTAAGAATTTAAGGTTCACTAAAAGCAAGAAGTTTAGACTTTTGTATATTATTACACCCAGTTATATCACAACCTAATAATCTATCTCCTGGAAGTCTCCAAATCCTCCAGTTTTATAAGGGGTGGAGTCAGAAGGTTGAAGGATTGCTCTTTAATTAAATAAAAAGTCATGAGTTGTACTCACATGTATGACAAAGAGCCAGAGCCTCGCCCAGTATTTCCATGAGGTTTCTTTTGTGGGGATGCAGGGCTGGGGACTTGTTCTGGTACCGCCTTCTGTGCTGGATTTGTCTTCTTTTCCTTTATTTCCCCAAAGTGCTGCTAATGTAGATGGTGGTGTGAAGCTGACTTTTCTGAGGTTTTGGGGGGTCATGTGAAGTAATTAAGGAGGAGTTGGCTAAACTACAAGGTCTGAGGGAGCAGCCCCACAGGTTGCTCTCATTTCTGACACCACACCACACTCTGGCTTGAGAAGTTGCTAGAAGGAGCCGCAGAATTCACTGAAAGCTACACTCATGCTTTATGACAGGCATGTGATCCAGATTGACAACAGCCAAAAGAAGAGATGCTTAGGGCACAGTCCAGGAGGGGTCCAATTTTGTAGCTCTAGGTTAGCTACAGATCGCATAATCTCCTCTTGACCACATGATCAGAGAAACTTGGTGAGACTTTGGTGTCTAGAATTTTATTGGAGCTTGATCACGTTCATAGCTGATTTTTTGTCTCCAGGACCTCCCTGAGGTTGGGGCTTATTCCTTCCACCTGCAGTTTCTCTGCAGGTGGGAACAGAGGTATCACCTCCATCCCCCACCCTAACTAGTTAGATTCTATCATCCTGATTAGTCTCTCTGGTGGACAAATCCCCCGTGTAAGCAAAGGCACTCCCTCTAGGCAAGACACTCCAGGAGCTGAGACATTACCTAACAGCAATGAGCAAAAGCCAGAATCTCTCTTTTGGGTAAGGTTAATTTTTCTTTACACAATTACATTGATGAGAATTTCCTAGAAACTTATAAGCCATTCTTAATTTCACTGATGAGGGTCCCCATCCCATTTTCCATCATGCTTTTTGAAGTTCTCTCTTTATGTAGAACTTCTTAATGTCTTCTTCTTACCTCATTCACAAATGCATATTTATTCTTTTTCAGGCTGTCCTTAGGCAAAATTCCCTTCACCTCAATGTGAGGGGGATCCATCTTTCCTGGATTTGTCTTAGTATAATCAAATTGAGCCCAGCCCAGGAGGCTTCCCCCTTCTTGTCCTTCAATAGCCATGAAGGTCTTTTCTTCAATAAATGAACCATCTATTCCTGATTTAAATCACTCCTTTAGAATATAAATACTGAACAAAAGGACCCATTAGCCAGAGATTTCTATACCCAGGGAAACTATCTTCATCAATGAAGGTAAATAAAGACAATTTTTTTTTTTTTTTTTGTACCAGGGATTGAACTCAGGGGCACTCAACCACTGAGTCACATCCCCAGTACTTTTTGTATTTTATTTGAGACAAAGTCTCACTCGGTACTTTGCTAAGTTGCTGAGGCTGGCTTTGAACTTGTGATCCTCCTGCCTCAGCCTCCCGACCCACTGGGATTACAGATGTGCACCATTGCACTTGGAAATAAAGACAATTTGAAACACACAAAAGCTGAGAGACTTTGCTTCCCAAAGTGTCTTAGGAAAGGGACTTTCTAAGAATAACTTTAGGACCAAGGGGAAGGGTCCGAGAAGGAACATTTGAGAGACAGAAGGAAAGTTGAGCAAACAAAGTGAAGAACAAAGAAAATGTAAAAATATGGGCAAATAACTTTTGCAAATGCAAGTGCAGTTGGTTTTTGTTTAAAACAAGAAGTTTTCCCTCTCAAGCACATGCTACTTGTATGTTTACATTTCAGGGAACTCACAATTTAAATTGCAATTGGTGAACTTATTATTGACTCAGAAAGCACATGGCTTTTCCTTTAGAAGCATTTCGCAAGAATCCAACTCTTTTACTTTAGTCGTAAAATCAGGTGTTTTTCTTAGGTAAGTGGAATGTCAGTTCATTTATTGATTTTTAGGTTAATAAACATTGAAGAGCACTGATAAAAAAAATAATGCCAATGTTGTGTTGAACAGAAATGACTTACAAGATCTCTATCTAATTGAGGGCATCCTGTTAAATAATTCTAGTCAATGGATTACTCCTGCTTCTGCTTAACCTTTAAGTTCAAGAGAGCTAGTGTGGAAAGCAAAATCAACTGTGTAGTGCAGTTTAGTGAAGGAACAAGAACTCAGGTTCCATGTAGATCCTAGTGTTTGGGAGCTGGAAGGGTCCCTGGGGTTCTTCCATCCCAGGTAGAGAAATGAAGAATCAGGAAAGCACCACGGAGCACTTGGGGTCTGAATGGACTGCCGACCAGACCTTTTGGCTGGCAGAGGGCTGAGGAGCCTTTCCAACTGGCAGAGCTGACTCGGGCTTCTCCAACCTGTGCTTCTCATAACTCTAGTGAGACCCTCCTTCTTTTTAACGTGTGCCTCTCTTGCTGCCAGTGACAGCCATATGGCTGTTGATTTTCCAGCTAGATCATTTTCTTTCTCCAGAAAGTTTGTGATCAGATCGCCATAATGTCTGGACAAAAGCATTTGGATAAACTTGAAACCAGGGTGCATTTATCCAAAGATTGTTGTTTTTAACAAGCGTATTGCAAGCCTGTGGATTGCTCCCCAGGGTGTGTGCTCTGTGATGCTCTTTCTTCCTCTCTCTCTCTCCTTCTTTCTTTCTTCCAATCAGTTATACATGACAGCAGAAGGCTCTTCGATTCATTGTACACAAATGGAGCACAATTGTTCACATCTCTGTTTGTACACAAAGTAGGGTCACACCATTTGTGCAATCATACATATACCTAGGGTAATGATGAACATCTCATTCCACCATCTTTCCTATGTGATGCTCTTTCTTAACAAGTAGCAATGGGAAAGGAGAGAGATGGAGGTTGGGAGTGGAGGGAAGATATTGCTAGAGAAAGATGACCAAGTGTAGGAGAATAGGGAATAACTGCCATGCTTTTATATTTGGAGGCAATTGCAGAATTTCTATGTGGAGATTTTCTTTTGCTATGCATAGCATACCTGGGAAAAGCCTCAAAAAAAGTTGATTGTCTTAGACCTGCAAATTCCATTTCTTCTAAAAGAATGTCTATTTGGTTATGGTGCAGCCCCTAGGCGTGCAGAAGTACTAGTGTGTGTCTTTCTTTTCTACTAAGGGCTGGCACTGGTCCTGAGCCTGGCATGTCAGCAACCCAGGGTGGTGGTGCAGGGTTGGTGCCTGTGTGGCAGAACTTCATGGATGATCCAACCTCTGTCTTTCCAAAATGTGCACTCAGCTATGTGTCCTTTGCTCTAAACAGCCAATGTCAGTCCTTAGCAGTGGTGTATCTACACATGTACAAATACCCAGACACTCACGGTCTGCCAAAATCTGCCTTGTGGGCTTTTCTGGGGCAATTGTTCCATCTCCTTCTCCTGGGTGACAACATTGTGAATTATGTATATGTTCAGCAGAGATGTTTGACTGGCTTTGGGATTTTAATGTGGTCTTTATTTGAAAATGGGAATCATGGAGGTGTTTTTCATCGTTTGGTTTCATAACCATATGTGGATGGGGAGGAACAGAGGAAAACCGTCCTCAGAATGTAAACAGGGCGCACGAAGTCCTACAATTTCAGGTCTGTGCCTCCATCTCTTAAGCCAAGTCTGACCGAGTGAGACATAACCAAAACACTGGGAAATTCAACTGGAGAAATGAGTAAATGAATAAATAAATGGGTGAATAATAAAACCTGAACCTAAGAACATGCAAAGACTTCTGGAATTGAAAAATATCTTACCAAGTGTTTTGTTTGACTCTCTATCTTGCAAATGAGAATAAAATGAAGGTGTCCTGACACAAGTGGCCTGCTGCGTAGGTGCAGGACCATGGCCACTTGGTCAGGGACACTGGACTTGACACGAAGGCCCCTCACTCTAGGAGAGCTGTGGTTTGCACAGGAGCCTCCCCTGTGTGCAGCTAACGTGGAGACATCTCTGTTCTATGTCATAAACGATGCTGTCCTCCTCATGGAGGAGATGCCTAGGCTGTTTGCTAGATGACCCTTGAGAGGACTCACCTTTCACTTTCTATCACATCTTACTTTTTATATAATCAAAATACTTTTAGTATTGTTTTGCAATAAGAATAATGATTTGAGTTCCTCTTAGTTTTTTTATTTTTAATTTTTGTTCAGTATAGTATTATCTTCTTTTTTTTTTCTCCCTCATGAATCTTTTAGGTATCCTGTTTTAAGTTTTATTTTTACTCAATATCCATTTTATATGATGATAATGATGACAACAACAGTAATGGAAAATTCATGTGGCTATCACTGTGTATCAGGTACTATTCTGAGCACTCACTGGGTTAAAATATGTAGGCCTATTAATATATTAGTCCCCTTTTATATGTGTATTTAAACCTTCTTTTTATTACATTAGATTTTAATTCTGGAAAAAAATTGTACTGAACAAATAATTTTTTTTTCTCTAAACAATATAGTCTAACAACTATTTACATAGCATTTACATTGCATGGAATATGAAAAGTAATCTAGAGCCAGGCGCAGTGGCACATGCCTGTAATCCCAGAGGCTCAGGAGGCTGAGGCAGGAGGATTGCAAGTTCAAAGGCAGCCTCAGCAACTTAGTGAGGTGCTAAGCAACTCAGTGAGACACTGTCTGTAAATAAAAATAAAAAAACGGGCTGGGGAAGTGGTTCAGTGGTTAAGTGCCCCTGAGTTCAATCCTCAGAACAAAAAAAAAAAAAAAAGAAAAGAAAAGAAAAAGAAAAAAAAGTAATCTAGAAATGATTTAGAGCATACAGGAAGATGTGTGTAGGTTATTGCAAATAGTACTCTTATTTTAGGTAAGAGACTGAGCATCTACATACAAGCATCTGCAGATTTTGGTATGCCAGGGCGGGAGTATTCCTGAAACCAATCTCCCACAGATATTGACTTTCAGTTCTCTCTCTCTCTCTCTCTCTCTTTTGTTTTTTTGTATTTTACTTGCTTAATAACACATCATAGTTATTTTCTTTTTTGATGCCACAGGTTTAATTTTTAATCTTTTAAAAGTTCTTCCTTCCATACAGGAGATGAAGAAAAGTTAAATAATATCACAAGGACATATCCAGACCAATCTAGGAAAGAGCCAGAATTATGGAGGAAAATAAAAAGATAGGGTATGGATGTCCTAAATTAAAAGAGACCACAGGTAATTAACCACAAGTAATTTTGAACCATGATTAAGGCTGGTTCAAAACCAAAACAAATCACAACTAGCAAAGATATTTTTAAGACAGTTGTGAAAATTTACATACTGTTGGAATAATTGTACATCCTCTTACATGTAATAATGACATAAAAGTTTTGTAGGAAATTATCCTTATCCTTAAGCCATGCAAGAAAGTTAAAGTGAATAAAGTAAATGTGGATAAAGTAAATGTGGCAAAATATCAACTGTTATTTATTCTATAGAAAAGAGATATAGGCATTGGCTTTACTAGTCTTCAACTTTTCTGTAGGTATAAAAAATTTCATTAAGAAGATTTTACTTTATCTGTTTTTAACCCTTTTTCATATTTTTATTGGTGCATTATACCTGTACATAATGGTGGGCTTTGTTGTTACATATTTGTACATGCACATGATATACGATGAAATTTGGCCAATATTATGCCCCAGTCTTTCCCCTTTCCACCCCCTCCTCCCTCCTGCTGGTTGTTTTGAATCTTTTGTTGGTAACTTGAGTGTTTTTACTTATATTAGTATCTATTTTCTATGTTTCTAATGTAACATGGTTAGTTGTTATGATCTTATTTTACATTTTGCTCAGGGCTTTTTTATGAAGCCAGATAATGACTTTGGTCTGGAGGGTGGTTGGTGGGAAGGAACAGAGTGCATTTATCAACCTTGACATTCAGTCTGGTCATCTGACCAGCCTCTTTCTCACTTCACCCACCCTCTTCGATACTGGTTTCTCCAAAAAGCTCATACGTAACTAGGAAAACCACAGGTGAACCTGTTTCTCAGAAATTACTAAATAGCCTAAGATGGAAAGATTCACTTCCCCTCATCTTTCCATTGAAATAATTGTGAAAATAAATCTCCTGGAAATAATCATGAAAACAACAACAATTACAGAGATACGAAAAGCAATGCAAAGGGCAGGAAAACTGCAGAAATTTCCAAATCAATGTAGGTATACGATGAAATAGCATGTAAAATGCAAACTCCAAAACAATAGGAGCCTAAGGGCTACTTGTGATGGACTGCATTAGGTCCCCTCAAATTCATATGTTGACATCCTGTACCCCAGTGCTTCAGAATGGGACTATATTTGAAGATAAAGACTTTAAAGAAGTAATTAAGGGGGCTGGGATTGTGGCTCAGTGGTAGAGAACTTGCCTCCCATGTGTGAGGCACTGAGTTCGATCCTCAGCACCACATAAATTAAATAAATAAAGGTATTGTGTCCATCTGCAATTAAGAAAAATTAAAAAAAGAGATAATTAAGGTAAATTAGGTCACACGGGTGAGCCCTAACCTGATAAGGCCGGTGTATTTATACAGAGAGGAGATTAGGACACAGATACACACAGAGGAAGGACCAGGTGAGGGAGGGCCATCTGCAAGGCGAGACGAGAGGCCTCGGGAGAAACCAACCCTGCCAACACCTGGATCTTGGAATTCCAGCCTCCATAATTGTGAGAAAATATATTTCTGTTTTTTAAAACACCCAATCTGTGGTACTTGGTTACGGTAGCCCCGGCAAACTAATAGACCACTGGAACGCTACTTCAGATTGTGCGATTCCATTAGTTTGTTTCACTGATTTTCATCATGGTTTTCTACATTTTCACTCAGCCAACATTATTTTGACTTTTGACTTTCTGATCAAAATGCGAAAGGATAGGGTGAGATAGCAGACATTGGAAACTCAAATGCCTTAAGGATCAGGCCCATGGATGTGTGAATCAGTGGTGTATGATCAAGGGGTGAGGCAGTTACTGGGAAAACAGAAGGGTGTGTTCTCCTCTTAGGAGCTTCTTATTTAAACATTGTAAAACCCTGTTCTAGCCAACAGAACATGTCCTTCCCTGGACTGTCTGGAAGTTGCAATCCTTGCTCCAAGACACCAAAACTTGGGCTTCGTCCCCTCTTCCCTTGATTTGTTACAAGAGGTCCACAAATCCATGCATCAACCAAACCTTGCCAGCTGACTCCATAATCCCACTTGTATATTCACTTCTTAGTGAATTGCACACTCATCTGGTAAATTCCAAACTCATTTGAGAACCTTATTTATCATGCAGTGTCTTCATCATGATGATGTTTGAGGTTTATTCATATTTTGGAAAACATTCATTTTTTACATTATAAAAGTAATGCACCAGTGTGTTTATTGTATGTTCATTGATATATATATTTTCCCTCCTATGGATCCTCCACTTGGAATTCCAGTTCTAATTCTATTCCTTGTGTGACCCCCTTGAACATGCACCCATGCTCAGTCACTTTTCTGAGTTCCTCAAGGCAGCTCTATTACCTCCAGCTAAAAGGACTAACAGGAAGGAGAGGACCCCATCATAGGCTATTTGAAGTGGTTACTCACCAGGCCTGTATATACATATTAAAATTCTCTGAGTTGTTATAGCAGCTGTTGCAACTGAAAATTCAGCAAGCAGGATCATTTTCTGTGTAGTTTATGGGTTCGGGAATAGTCCAGAAGCATTGGAATTTGAGTTACTGTTAACCCGCTGCTCAGCCAATCTCCACATGTCATGGGCTGGTAATTTGATCTACAGCTCCCTTGAAGTGAGTTTGCACTAAACGCAGAAAGCCTTTTTTTTTCCTTCTCCTTTTGCCAAACATTAAATGGACTTTCATGTGTGTCTTTTTTCCCCTTACAAAACCATGATTTGATTCAACAAAAATATTACACACCTTCTTCTGAGGGTTTCGTATCCTTTTCTTGGACTCACAGCCATATGTCTTAGGTAGCAAGCTCCCTGGGACCCTGGGCAGCTGCCTGCCCTCAGTTTTCTGGAGAGCCTCAGATAGGGAGAGACCAGCCTTGGATTTACTGGGCCTAAGAAAACACAGGCGGGCCAGTGAGAAAAATATCTTCCAATGACCTTTCCTTTCAAGCCTCAGGAAATCTGTTTCTTCTCAGTCCTCTTATCATTGCTGCAAAGTTTTGATTTTTCCAATTTCCGGTGGTGGTTTACAAGGCCAGGGAAACAGCCCTTGAAAGAGCCTTCTGTATGTAAAGAGCAGGAGCCCCACTTGCAATCTCCATGACACCTCCCCATGGTCAGGGCCAGAGGTGTGTGTCTAGAGATAGAGACAGTTGGAGGCACGGTGGCAATGGGAGCTGGAGCACTCTGGGTATTCCATCTGCTGATACTTAGATTGTGGTGGGTGGGGAGCATGCCTGATGGTGCTATCAGCTCCCTACCAGGCAGCAGGTAGCCTGCGTTCCAGCTGCTCTGCATGTTTGCAGACTTCCTGGCTTCCAAGCTTGTGGTTCACAGCACTACTCAATCGCTTCCTTTCTGTTAATGAGATCCAGACCCATGGTGGGGATACCTGAGATAACAGTGGCCAAAGTGATGTGCTATTTTGGGTGCCTGAAATCTGAAATTTGGTTTTTGCTGTAGACAGTTTGTCTGATAATTTAGTAATCTTTTTACTGGTAGTACCAAGACTTCTGTCTTACAGGCCTGTGGTGCTATTAAGGGAAGATTATGTATCTGTCTTCAGTCACTGAAATTCTTGTAGCATTTTTAATTAAAATCCAATAACTTTTCCCCAGAGACACCTAAGTTTACTTGATCCGGGTCTTGGGGTGCTGAAAGTCATTGTGATTTAGATTATGCCTATTTATGACTGATAAAATTTGTCTTAGGTGTATAGTTTTGGGGTCTTGCTGTCCATCTGGGAGACCATTTGCATAAAATCTTAACCACTGCAACTTACTTCTAACTTTTCAGAACAGAGATTGGTTATGAAGGAGGCAACTAACAAACAAAAATAATGAAATATTCAATTATAGCATTGATTTAATGTTTATTTCTATGGGAGTGTGTGAGGGACATTAACTGGGTTCTGATTCTTGGGAGAGGAAAGACTTTGGCTTTGGATCCAATGCTGCAGGATGACCAGGAAGGCCATGCTTATGCCTTGATGCCAGTGCCCCAGGAGTAGGTTGCCTGAAGCTTCCCATAGACAAGTATTGGAGAGTGGCTCAGTGACCTTGACCTTGAGCATGTGAGGATAGACTGGAGGTTCCCTCAAAGAATTAATGGAATATAGGGATAAAATATTTCAAATGTTAAAAAGAATTTAAAGGGGGGATCTCTGGTCTATTAAAACATTCCCTTTTCTGATAAATCAATCAATCCATAAATATTTTTAGAATGCCTTCCATGGTCAAAATATGGATCTCAAATTTCTTATTAGAGCAATTTCATCTGCAAAAAGAGCTCACATCGAGTGGTAAGGTCAGAACCATGTGCAGAGAAAGCAGTCCTTGTTTGTTTGTTTATTTATTTATTTATTTATTTATTTGTATTGGGGATTGAACCCAGGGATATCTAACCACTAAGTAACATCACCAGCTCCTTTAAAATATATATATATATATATGTATATATTTAATTTTGAGACAATCTCACTAAGTTTCTTATGTCTCCTCACTAAGTTGCTTGAGGCTGACCTTGAACTTGTGATCCCCCTACCTCAGACTCCCAAGTCATTACAGCCCTAATTTAAAAGCATGCCCCTTTGGTTCACTGGGGGATTGAGTTTCCTCCAGATTAGGCATTCAGTCACAATGACAATTTTTGCTACAATTTAAGGGATATCTATAGCTTTAAAACAGGAAATGGAAAAGGATAGGTAAGAAACTTTAAATTAAACTGAGCATTTAGCATTCTTTTATTTTTTATACATAGTGGTACATAGGGTTTACTTTAGGAAATGACAAAGTTTATTTAGATGGCCAGCAACTTCTGGAGTCTCTCTCTCTCTCTCTTTTTATTAAAATGAAAATGGAAGTAATGATAGGTACACCGAGGGCTTAATTTTTCTTTCTGAATTGTGAACTGGGGAGCTTTAATATATACTTAAAAGGGTTTTTGAAAAATTTTAATATTTACATGCCATTTTATAGCAAGATGAATCTTTGCTGTGAATTTGAATCTGGGTATTAATATTGGGTACATTTTTTTTAGTGATTATGGTGAGTCAGGCCCTGTGGTAAATACGTAGAATGCATTTGCTTACTTAATTTAACATTGTGACATAGGTACTATTATTCCCATCATACAGATGAGGAAATGGAGGATCAGAAAAGTTATAATTTGCCTAGGATATTTGCTGCTAACCAGTGTTGTGAAACAAAGCCTGTCTCCAGAGGCATCATTCTGTATGAGGAGACTAGAAAGCTTCACACAAAGTGAATTTTGGGAGCTCCTGGGGAATCATGTTTCAATATTATTTATTATTTATTATTTATTTTTTGGTACCAGGGATTGAACTCAGGGGTACCAGACTATTGAGCCACATCCCAAGCCCTATTTTGTGTTTTATGTAGAGACAGGGTCTCACTGAGTTGCTTAGCTTCTTGCCATTGTCGAGGCTGGCTTTGAACTCATGATTCTCCTGTCTCAGCCTCCCAAAGTGCTGGGAGCGCCCGGCTCATGTGGTGATATTAAAGAAATATTTAAGTAAACTGTACACACTATAACTCCTATTTGTAGTTTCTTTGAAATTGTTGCTTTTAAATAAAAGTAAGAGGAATCCCAGAACAACACACTCAGATCTCTGAACTGGACCAGTTTGTCGGGTATTATTTCCCTAGCATTTGGATTTTTAATAGAGAGTAAAGTTGGAATGGTCACTCCCTTCTCTGGGCTTCAAGGACTTTAAAAATGTCCTGGCTGCACCAAAAGCTGGAGAGCTCTGCATTTTTGCATGTAGTTCCAACAGGGCATGTCAGGGTGTAGTGGGAGGGTCATGGGATTTATAACCTAAGGAAGATCATGGGATTCCAGTGACCCCTCTCTGTTTTAGAGCCTCAGTTTTGACATCTCTAAAATGTAAAGAATATCAATATATACTCAATCAGAGTGCTGTTAGCATTAAATTAGAAAACACATGGGAATGAAATTTGCAAGTTATTATTTTTGGAGCTGTTTGAGTTCTCCTCCCATGCTTGATGGTGGCTGATGCTTTACCATCCGCTGTTTCTAAGGACCTGTAAAGTTATTTTTCTGAGTGCTCAATTCATCAGGATCCTGGCAGGAAACAGATGGTGCACTCATGCTGGAAAGAGTTTAATAAAGGGACTGTTTACAAAGGTGTGTGCAGGATTTAAGAAAAGCGACTAGAGTTGTTGCAGTACCCCAATAGGGAGCCATTACCAATGCTAAGGCATAAGGGGAAGAGGGGGAGAATTCACTAGAACCTAGAGAGTTTTTGCAGAGGCACTGTGACCTTTAGTGGAGGGATTTCATCAACCCACAAAAACCTATGAGGGAAAGATCTTGAGGAGGAAGAGGGATCTTGATCTCAATTTCCTGCCTCCCTTTCATCTCCTGCAGGTACTCTGCACTGGTTGAATCCTAAGGGAAGCCTGAGGCACTGGGAGCTCTTGATGTGGTAAATCCAGGTTAGCTGCCAGGGCAGAATGTAGGTGGAGAAAGTGGAGAGTAGACCTGGGGGCAAACAAAAGGTATTGAGTACGCAGCCGGGCATTGTGGCACAAGCCTGTAATCCCAGCACTTAGGGAGGCTGAGACAGGAGAATCGCGAGTTCAAAGCCAGCCTCAGCAATGGCGAGGCGCTAAGGAACTCTGAGACCCTGTCTCTACATAAAACACAAAATAGGGCTGGGGATGTGGCTCAGTGGTCCAGGGCCCCTGAGTTCAATCCCCAGTACCAAAAAAAAAAAAGGTATTGAGTATGGCTACATAGCTTTCCTATTTGTTAACCAATGACCTTCTTCACTTGGGTCAGATTTGGTCCAGAGTCAACCTCATGCAAAATTATGTTGTCTCTGGTGACTCTGCTTCCTTTCTGTATTTTCTCTACTTTCAGAAACTTTTACCCTCTTCTTCCAAGCTCTCTTGCTCCTCTAAATCGTCTCGTTGTGAAAACATATTAATATAAGAAATTAACTCACACATTTAGATGTTTTGTGCCTAATTGTTATTTTAAAACACACATACTAATGTTTGCTCCTGGGATGGCTAAGTTGCTACCAGTCTGAACACAGAAGAAGAATGCAAAGAGCAGCTACCTGAAGGTCTCAGGAAGTGAATCAAGGCAAGCAAGTTATGGAAGGTAGTTGGCACATGGATGAAAGGACCATACAAAATGTGTTTTCTTAATTTATGGTTTTTGGCTTAAGAGCAGGTCGTAGGCAATGCTAGTTGTCTTTCAGGCCTGAAGAATTAGAGGAAAGAGTGGAGAGCAACCATAGCCAGAGAAAAGTGGGGGGAAATTCTAAGAGGAAAGAGTCAGAGAAGGGCACCCCAAATTCTGTGTATCAAGTGCCCAAGTTTCTGGCTAATCCCTGAACCATGTGTGTATATGGCAGACTGTAAGTAGCTCAATAAAAGACCTGAATTGAGACCTGCCCCAAAGACAGAATTTATAATATCCAAACAAAAATATCAGACTCTTCAGAAGCATAATAGAATCCAGAGTCTTCACAATTAAATGACCCCAATATCAAGAATATCATCTAGAATTACTGCAGATACAAAGAGCAAGGTTTGAGGTTCTTAATTTAGGCTTAAGAAAAATATAATCAAGGTGGATCAAATCTGGAGATGGCTCGGAGATTAGGATTGGCAGACACAGATTGTAAATAATTATACTAATAATACTTAAAGGAAATTTTTATCTTTAAGTGCTTATATTAGAAAAGAAGTCAAGTCTAAATCAATGACCTAAAGTGCTACTTTAGATATCTAAAATGATTAGAGCAATTTAAGTCCCAGTTCAGTCAAAGGATGGAATTAATTAAGATAAAAAAGAAATCAACAAAATAGGAAACAACGTGAGAGAGACTGCTGATTTTAAGAGATACACTTAAATATAAGTTTAAATATAAACACACAGAGAGATGTAAAGTTGATTCTTGAAAAGAGCAAGAAGATTGATAGATCCATTGCTAGACTGATGAAGCAGGAAAAAAAAACACACAAATTACCAGTATCAGGAATGAAAAAGAAGCTCTAACAGCAGATCCCACAGACACATCATAAGATGTGATGACTTCTGCCTCATAATTCCTGGGCAACAGGAGTCTACTGCTCCTTGTTAACAGTGATAGCATAGTTCACTGGAACTCTTGCTGAGAACTCCGGCTAGAGTAGACCCTTTTAGGGCCAAAGCCTCCAACTCTGAAGAGCCCAGAACTGGGGTCAGGAAGAACCAAATCTCTCAGTGGATCACTAGAGGGGATAGCAATGGGGTCTCTCCTGTTTCCACACCTTGGTTATACATTTAGTACACTGGAACATATTGAGAGCTTTTTGGTTGTAAATATTTGGGTCCAGGAATACTGTCATTGACAATGCTTCTCTAAAATTCTTTCCATAAACACTTTTCATTCTTTTCATCCCTGTGGCCTGATTTCCCCTTTATGCCTGCTCCTAATCTCATGACAGACCATTTGCTTAAACAGTCTGTGCCCTTCCACTTCAGGGAGGGAGAAAGGGAGTGGAATTAGATTTGTCTGCAGTAGAGTAGTTGATGCTTATAACACTCTCGGTCAGGGAACCAGATGTTAGGTCGTTTTGGGGCGCTCCCCTGTATTCCCCAGTCTCCCTCATGGTTATTTCTGGCCAGGGGGCTGTGGTAGACCTTCTGACAGAGGCAGTTAAGAGCCAGGTTGTTTCCTCTGAGCCTCTCTTTCTCTGACATGGTGGCCGTGGAGACCAGATCTTCCAGTGTGGCTGTGAATTAGCAGTGCTGCCTAATACTCATCAACTTTCTGTAGTTATCTGTGCTAAGCCTCTAAGATTTCTGGTTTGTTGGTCATGGTAACAAATACTGATGACTTTGATTAATCAATCTGTTTGGTACACACCTACCAGTCAATAAAAATCATTTTAGGACTCTGATTGTAAATGTTGTTACACTTAAGAAAAGATTGGTCACCCAAGAATTTATTGCGGGTTACTTTTCACTGAACTTCATGCTGGGTATTTTGTTACTCTGGGTGGACTAAATGACTAGAGGTTAAGGTATTCTAGAAGCATGCTAGGTCAGCTTTATTAAGTTCTTTTTTGGGCATGGACAAAGTTACGGATATGCAGAGGATGTTCACACCCAAGCTCCTTTCCTGGCTGACTTTCTCTTTGATAGTCCCTTTCCTATAATGGAAACATCACCTGTTAGTCTTCTAATGTATGTGCACAAAACAGATTCTTGCTGCATGTTTTCTCTCTAGCCATGAGTATTCACGCTGCCACCACAACAGATCCTCATTTGGTTATCTGAGTCTTGGGGTTAGTTTCTGAGCAGTTCCTGCTGCTGTTGTCATTGGTCCTTTTCCTAGTAACTGTCTTATTGGTTCAGATGTTTTTTTGCTTTGAACCCATTCTTTGTTACCTTATCCTTATAATTCTGTTTTCCTCTTCATTCTTTTTTTGGGGGAGGGGTACTGAGATTGAACTCAGGGGTACTCGACCACTGAATTGTATCGCCAGCCCTATTTTGTATTTTATTTAGAGACAGGGTCTCACTGAGTTGCTTAGCACCTCACTTTTGCTGAGGCTGGCTTTGAAATGGCAATCCTCCTGCCTCAGCCTCCTGAGCCACTGGGATTATAGGTGTATGCCACTGTGCCTGGCTTCATTCTTTAAAAAAAATACATATAAATATAAATTATGTATATAGAAATATATATTATAATATATATTTGTTGTTGTAGATGGGCACAATACCTTTTATTTAATTAATGAATTTATTTATATTTGGTGCTGAGGCTCGAACCCAGTGCCTCACACATGCTAGGCAAATGCTGTACTACTGGATTACAACCCCAGCCTTTCCTCTTCATTATTGCAGTAAATAAAATGATTGACACTGTAATCAGTAGGATTGTGCAATAGGCACCATAAGTGCTTTCATGAGCAATTCTGTGTCCAACTTTGTGAGGTAGTTGCTTTTATTTCCTTGTCAAACATGAGAAAATGGAAGCTAAGTGAAGATGTAGGAGAGAGGATGTGATTCTCCTACGTATAATCTGGAAAGAGAAATAATGTGGCTATGAAAGGAGTTATTAAAATAATAGCAATATATGTATTCTATAAGCACCTAAAGTTTGCTAAGAGAAATTAAAGACCTAAATAAATGGAGAGACATGCTGAATTCTTGGACTGGAAGAATTTACATTCTTAAGATGTTAATTCTTCCTAAACCAATGTATAGTTTTAAAGCATTCCCAATCAAAATCCCAATAGGTTTTTGTTTTTTGTTTTTAGATATTGAGAAACTGATGTTAAACTTTATATAGAAGTGTACAAAGTACTTAACACAGTCAAAACAACTTAAAAAGAACAAAGTTGGAGAAATCATACCTAATTTTAAGACTTATCATAAAAATAGCAGTATGTTGTGATTCTATATCACTTACAACCAGAGAAATGAAATGTTATCCTCTATCTGTGTACAATGAATCAAATTGCACTCTGTTATCATGTAAGCCTAAATAGAACAAATAAATAAATTAAATATGAAAAAACTATACAATACAAAGAATGAAGCCCAAGGCAAATTGTGAACTTTAGTTAATAAAATGTATCAATGTTCATCAATTATAAGGAATATACCACACTAATACAAGATGCTAATAGGGGAAATTGGGAGGGCAGAAGTGAAGAGGGGATAAGATACATGGGAACTGTCTGTGCCATCTGTTCAATTTGTCAGCAGACCCCAAATTTGTAAAAAGTAAGGACTTTTAATTAAAAAAAAATAGTACAATGTCCTATACAGTAATAATAACCTTTGTAATTCCTTTTTCTACCCAATAGAAATTATTTCTTCTTGTCAATCTTGCAAATAAATTTCCAAATTATGAGGTAAAAGAAAAATAGCAGTAATAAAGATAGTGTGGTAATGGTGTTAATATAGATAAATATATACATATAATAGAAAAATAAATCCACATCTATATCATCAATTGATACTTAATAAAAGTTTAAAAGCAAGTGAATGGAGAAAAGATGGTCTTTTTAGCAACTGATGCTGGAACAGTTGGATATCCATGTGCAAAAACAAAACAAAACTCTTTGAGTCAAACCCGGCAACATACACAAATCCAAAATGGACTGTACATCTGAATGTAAAATTAAAAAATATAAAACTTCTAGAAGAAAACCTAAGAGAAAATTATGACATCGTATTAGGCAAAAGTTTCAATTTTATACCAAAACATGATTCATAAAAGAAAAAATATAAATTAAATTTCACCAAAAATTAGTCGCTTTTATTTTTTGCAAAACACTGTTAACAGAATGAAATTTAGCTATATTTTGGAAAGAAATATTTTAAAATCACCTAACTGACAAGATTGTGCCAGAAATAAAGAACTACTATAACTCAGTAACAGGAAAACAACCAAATTTAAAAATGAGCAAAAAATTTAAATGGACACTATCAAAGAAGAAATATAGATAGCAAATAAGTACATTAAAATTTTCAATTTAATAATTATTTATGGATGATTTTCAAACCACAGTGAGGTACCACTGCACATCTGTTAGGAGAAAGACTGACTGTGGTAAGTCAAAGATGTGGAGAAGCTGGAAACCTTACACTGCTCATGGATGTGAAAAATGGTCCAAACACTTCAGAAAACAGTGTGGCCGTTTCTTAAAGAGCTGAAGTTACAGCCACCATACAACTCAGACATTTGACATTTTTGGAGTTTTTGAAGAGGAATCGATATATATATATATATATATATATATATATATATATATATATATATATATATATATATATAAAGACCTGAACATGATTATTCAGAGAAGCTTTGTTGTAATAGTAAAAAAAAAAAAATGAGAAACCACCTAAATGTCCATCAGTGGATGAATGGATAAACAAATTGTTTAACCATACAGTGGAATACTTAGCAAGGAAATGAATTATTTATGTATGCAACAACATAAATAAAATTCAATATAAGTACACTGGTAGAAGTGGATAAAAAATGAGAATGTGAAATGGAATGGATTCAAACTAAAAAGCTTCTTCTCAGCAAAGGAAACAATAATGTGACAAGAGAGCCTACAGAATGGGAAAAAATCTTTACCAACAGTGCTCAGACAGAGTACTAATCTCCAAGATATATAAAGAACTCAAAAAACTTAATACCAAATAAACAAATAACCCAATCGATAAATGGGCTAAGAAATGCAATTGATCAACAAACATATGAAAAAATGTTCATCATCTCCAGTAATTAGAGAAATGCAAATCAAAACTACTCTAAGATTTCATCTTACTCCAATCAGAATGGCAATGATTAACAATACAAGCAGTAATAAGTGTTGGTGAGGATGTGAGGAAAAAGGTACACTTATATTGTTGGTGGGACAGCAAATTGGTGCAACCAACCTGGAAAGCAATATAGAGATTCCTTAGAAAACTTGGAATGGAACCACCATTTGACCCAGTTATCCCACTCCTGGGTTTATACCCAAAGGACTTAAAATCAGCGTACTACAGTGACACAGCAGCAATATCAATGTTTATAGCAGCTCAATTCACAATAGCTAAACTATGGAACCAACCTAGGTGCCCTTCAACAGAGGAATGGATAAATGTGGTATGTATACACAGTGGAATATTACTCAATCTTAAAGAAGAATGAAATTATGGCATTTGCAGGTAAATGTATAGAACTAGAGAATATCATGCTAAATGAAATAAGCCAATCCCAAAAAACCAAAAGCTGAATGTTTTCTCTGATAAGCACATGCTGATCCACAGTAGGGCGGGAGGATAGGGAAGGAACGGAGGAACTTTGGTTTGTGTAGAGGAGAGTCAGGGGAGGGTTGGGGTTGTGAGAATGGGAAGGAAAGTAGAAAGAGATGAGCATTATTACCCTGTATACATGTGTGATTACACGAGTGGAGTGACTCTGAACCATATACAGCCAGAGGAATGAGAAGCTGTGCTCCATTTGTGTACTGTATGCCAAAATGTATTCCACTGTAAAAATTAATTAATTAAACCAAATAAATTAATAATAATAAATCAATTAATTAATTTAAAAATGAGAATGTACCATATGATTCTATTTATATATAAATCTAGAAGATTTAGAATAATCCATTGTGACAGAAAACAGATGAGTAGTTGCCTGGGGATGGATGAGAGTGGGGAATGGTGGGAGGAAAGGATTCCCAAGGGGCTCGAGGACCTCTTAGGGATGATGGGAATATTCATAATCCTGGTTGTGGTGACAGTTTCACAGATATGTGTGCATGTGTGTGTGTGAGAGAGAGTTTATCAGATTGCCAAATTTAAGCAAGTTCAGGTTATTATAAGCCAATTATACCTCAATAGCAATAACAAAAGGACATATTTGTTGAGAGTTGAGTGATCATAGTGTAGAGAGATTGAATTCTGAAGCCAGAACACCTTGGGTACCAAGTTTCCTTTTTTTACACTTGCTAGTTGTATGACTGCATTGAATAATCCCTCGAGATTTATTTTTCTTTAAATTTTTTTTTTTTTTTTACTGGTGCATTGTGATTATACATAATAGTGGTATTCATTGTGAAATGTCTG
Organism: Geosciurus inauris; assembly: GCA_004024805.1. NCBI lineage: Eukaryota > Metazoa > Chordata > Mammalia > Rodentia > Sciuridae > Geosciurus > Geosciurus inauris. The sequence goes on along the minus strand of PVHX01013394.1, from coordinate 13,105 downwards.
TACATGCACAAGAAAACAGTTCCTACCTTAGTGAGTATTGTTTGTTTATTAATGTCAAGCCCTTAAGGTATCCCCTGGCATGTAGGAAGTATTAACGAATGTTAAGAAGTTTTTATGTGCTGGACACTGTTGAGAGTTTCATAAGAATTATCTCATTACAGCCCTATGAAATGAGAAATAGGAGGCAAGTAGCAGAACCCAGATTTGAATGAAGGCAGTCATCAACTCTAGAACCCACATTTTTGATCCTATGAATATATGCTAATGGGTGGGGCACTGACTCAAGTGCTAATAAGAATGCTGTCTAGACAGTGCCCATGTTTTCTGTGTGTTTTCTTCTCTGAGATGTGTGAAGCCATTGGAGACCAACATGCTCAGGCAGCTGTCTGTGAGTTCCTCTTGTAATTACTTCTGGCAGTATCAGTGCTCATCCAACCTATTGTTTCTTCTGGGCACTTAGTCAAACTATTTCCTAGCCCTCTGGTAGCTAGTGAGATCATGTGACTGGTTCTTGATAGTAGGGGATATGAATAAAAGCAGAATGTTATTTCTGGGCCAAAGTAGGTAAGAGCAGGTGGGTGTTCTCCGTTTTCTACTCCCCCACTTGCCTGCTGGTTTCTGTTTAAGACGGAGGAGTCACAACATAGAAGGAGCCTGGTTCCTGAAGGACCTGGAGCAGAGCCCCTATTGCTGACCTGCATCAAAACACATTTGATGTGTTTAAGTCACTGAAATTTAGAGCTTGAGCTTGTTTATTATAGCAATTAGCACACCATGATTAACACTCTACTTGTGTGGAATATTACCTTTGCTGACTCTGGTGAGCAAGCTATACCATCCATATAGACCAAACACATTTGTGTCTTTCTGTGACATATTTGTGTCCTTCCATAGTCAGAATTTATTGAATTACAATAAATTCACAAGTGATACTACTTTTAGCAGTTGCAATTCATTGAATACTTTTTGGGTCACCTAGCAGTCATAAGCTGGACCATCACAAGTTCTTTTATTCTAATCTTAACTACTAATATCTATAGCTCACACTCATGTCAAACATTGCACTTTATACAACTACATATATTTAAATATACATGTGTATATATATATATGCATATACATATACACACATACATATATACATATTACACACACACACACACACACACACAGAGAAAAGCTAAGAAAGGGTTAAGGTGGCCAGAGTGATTCAGGAAACTGAACAGAATGTTCAGGAGCAGAGAGCAGATAGGAATGCAGAGACACTGTGGGTGGTCAGATAAGATTGAGAACCAGTCTAAGAACTTGTTCATGGCTCAGGGCAGTCAAAGCATGGAACTTATTCTAGGCCAGCGTCCATATGGACTGTAGTTTCAGAGTATCACCTTGGAGTGGGCTTTGTGTGGTTGTCAGGGCCAGGAAACACCTTATATTGCTGAAGCCCAGGGACAGAAATGAATGTTTGTCACTGTGGTGCTTTTCCTGGGCAATGCTCATGATGAGTGACCAGGTGATAGGGTCAGGGAATTGCTGTGTCCAGTCTTGGGGTGCTCTTCCTTTTATGGGTCTCAAGTAAAGGGGTTGTTTCATTTGGTGTCTGGTTTTTCTTCTACGGGGTGGACACGCCCATGCATCCTTGGGTGTTCTGATTAAGTTGACAAGTTCACAGGTGGTCATTTTTATTAGCATGATTTATTTTTCATTTTGTGCCTATGGTTGTGCTGGTACATAGTCATTCTACCTTGGCATTTATATTCAAAATGGACTAACTCATGGCAAACTACTCCTTCATAAAGTAGAGTAACTCAGGGTGAAACACAGTCTGAAAACTGTTCCATACATCATGGAGTAACTCAGAGCAGGGCACTGCCTACTGTCTACACTGACACATACCTGGAAATTTCTGAAATATAGATTAAATATGTAGACCAAGGTGGCTCACAGAGTTATTGAAATAGAAGTTTAGTTAATAGAAACAATATTTACTTAATATGAGATAGTATGGATGACACATGAATAAATGTTCTAATACTTAAATTCCCCCAAATTCCAGTATTTAACTATCCTTTATCATTCACAGTGGCTGAGTGGTGGCATGTGTTCTTGTTTCAAACTCCTTATTGGCCTCTGCTGCATGTGTTTCCTGTTTCTTTGGGCTTCTGCTCTAGGGATCAGCTCCAGGCGTTCCAAGACCCGCAAGTAACTGAATCATCTCTGGCCCTCTCAGCCATATAATTGTCTCCCTGGGTTGTTTTGAAACCTACCACTCATGTCTCAAAGTGTATTTGAAGGGACAGGTTGCTACCATCTGCTTTTCAACTGCTACTTTTTGTCTTCCTTACTGACTGGAAGGCTTGCTTTCTAATCATCTTACCAACTTCCCCATCTGGGTTGTGTCTTCTTTCACACTGTGCCCTGTCTCTACTATGACACTTTGTGGCTTGCAGACATCCCTGTATGTGGTTCCTGGCCCACAGCTGGGTTGTGACTCCATCAGTCTCCTGGCACAGAGGCTTCTTTTGGTTTCCTGGGGGTTCAAATGGAAGAGAGAAAAGGAACACTCACCACCTTGGCTTGAGGACTTTCTGTGACAGCCTGAATGCAGCATTAATTTTTATGGTTCTTTTCTCCATTTCCTAGTTCTGCGCTGAAAAAGAAAGAAGGAAACAAAGCAGATGAAGAAGGAGGATGAGGAGGAGGAGGGGGGGGAGGAGGGAAAGGAGGGAGAAAGAAGAAAAGGAAAGAAAGGAAGGAAGAGAGAAATAAGAAAAAAAGAGCGAGAGAGCGAGAGAGAGAAAGAGAGAGAGAGAAGCCTAGAGACAGGAGATTTGGGGAGAGAATAGCTGCTAGACAGTGAGGATCTTGTGTTATTATCAGGAGATGGGCTTGGTTCTGGGCATTTGGTTCTGAGCACCTGCTGGTTTTGGCAAAAGTTCACTTCTTATCAAGGCATTCCACAGGCCATCTTTGAAGGAATAGAGGAGATGGAATCCTCTAATTCCATGTACTCATGAGGAAACTGAGCCCCAGAGTCACACTGAGAGCTCCCTGAATATAGTCATCAGATGGGTTCCCATCTGAGAATCTCTTACTACTATTAGGTGACAATAGAAGTATTGAAAACAAGAGTGAGTACCTAGAAACCTTTAAAGCAATTTGACAGAAAAATTGAAGAGAGAATTTGATAGACTGATGTTAATAAGAAAAACGCCTATGGTTATATTTTGTGTGCCTTTCAGAATTCTTATGTGTAATTTATTTAAACTTTATTTTTAGAACAGTTTTTAGATTTACAGAAACACGGAGGCGTGGAGCTGAAATAGCTTCGTTGGGAGAGCATTAGACAAGGAACGTGGAGGAAACAGTAGAGATTTCCCACATACCTCACATTATACTTCTCCTATGATTAATATATTTCATAGGATGGTACATTTGTTACAATTAGTCAACCAATATCAATACAGTATTATTAACTAGTTCATACTTTATTCATATATCCTTAGTTTTTAGCTTAATGTCCCTTTTCTCATCCAGGATACTGCATTACTTTTAGTTGTCTTGACCCTAGGCTCCTCTTGGTTGTGACAATTTCTCAGACTTTTCTTGGTTTCGATGACTTTGATAGATGTGAGAATTTTTGGTCAGGTGTTTTGTAGGATATTTTTCAGTTGAGATTTATCTTTCTCATGATTAAACTGGGATTATGGGTTTGGGGGAGGAAGACCAGAAATGCCATTTTTATCACATCATATCAAAGCCACATGCTATTAACATGACTTATCACTGTTGACATTGACCTTGATCATCTGGCTGAGGCAGTGTTTGTCAGTGTTCTCTACTGTAGAGTTATCTTCCCCTTCCAAACTATAATCTTTGAGGAAGTTACTATGTGCAGCCCACACTTAAGGAGTAGGAGTTGTAATTTATTGTATTGTACTTTTTAAAAACACTGGCTCATGATACATTAAAAACTGAAAAAAGAAAAAGGTCCTATAACATTGATCATTTGAAAAGCACCACTCTAAAAACACTGTAAGGGCACACAGAAGTGGCACTGGGACCATGCCCAAGGCATCTTGGCTTCAATCCCAGCTCCTTTCATCCCCCAGAGCTTAATTTGAGCATCCATCTCACCGTGGAGCCAATTTTCCTGTCTCTCCAACACCACAAACTACTCCATGGCTTTCCATGGATCTTAAGGAATGCATCCAGTCTTGGTGGATGTTTCTGGAATATCAGTCTCTGTGTGCCTTGAAATGTTAGCTTGACTGAGTTCCTGTTATAGAACAGGTTCAATGGCAAACAGATTCTCTGATGGAGATTTGCAACCAGGAGATTTTTTGTGGGGAGTGCTAAGAGGGGGATTGGGTAGAAGGAAAAGCTAAAGTGTGGTGTGCTCCAAGTAAAGGCCCCAACCAATGTTGCCTGGAGTGCTGGACCTGAGATGGCCATTCAGAGTTGCTCTGAATTTAGGCAGTGATCAGACTTTGAGCTCTCATATCAACTAGGTTGGTATTGGCTGCCATACTGTCTATCTTTGGAAAGGGGAGGAACCTTGGGAAAGGTGGCTCCCTTGGTCCACAGACATATGACTCGGCTGAGCCATTGGCAGTCAGCACTCCTGGCAGCTACGGCAATGAGTATGTGGGCTCTGGTGGAGGTCGGGATAGCATGCCACCTCGCTTGCTCTCTTCCGTTACTATTTGAGACTCTTTTTTGTTCATGTGTTGTGCCTAGCATCTAGGAATCAGAAGACTGTCTCCTGTCTTCTCTCTTGCATTGTTAGCTGTCTCTAGAGCCTGAATGCACTGATTGTGCTTGGGGTGTGGATGAGGTCATCAAGGAAAGGGATGCTGGGAAGGGAGGCCATATGAGAAGGTTAGTGTGGGCGTGAGACACAATGCAGAGGATTCGTATTTGTGTCATCTGCCTGCTGCTATGATTCATCTGGGGCTGTGCACTCTCATAATCAGCAGGCTCCAGTGAATTAAGTGTTGCTTTCTAAAGAAAAATGAAAGCTGGAATTTCTGCAGGAGGGAAGGCATGCACTCAATGGGGAAGGGTACAAACAGTGTCGGAGGCAGAATGAAGCCAGGGGGCGATTGTTTTATATATATATTTTTTTCTCTCCAATGGTAAAGGGTAAAAGTGCTAGCATTATTTTAATTGATCAAGAATTTGTCTCTCCTATCACTTGTCTCTCATGGGATCTCAAGTTTACTTTGTCTCACTCATTTTGATTGGGGATGGGAATGTGGAATTTTAATTAAAGTGAGAAATGTGGGATTCAAGGGCAGGGCAAATTTTGAAAAGTATTTTCTTACATTAAAAAAACTTGATTCCTGTACTCGGCACTTTGTTTCTCTGATTCTGCCTGATGTTCATTTTTTTTTGTTCACTGCTGCTTGAATTCAGATGTATGTCTTTCCTTCTAGCTTCACCCTGTGTAAGAGGACACTTGGGGGCTGGGGCTGTAGCTCAGTGGTAGAGCACTTGCCTTGCATGCGCGAGGCACTGTGTTCGATCCTCAGCACCACATAAAAAGTAAATAAATAAAATAAAGATTTTTTTTTTTAAAAAAGAGGACACTTGGCATGAATGAACTCATTCTGGCTAATAGGAAGATCTTATATTTAGAAGAACTCAAAAAAAATGAAGGCTTTCCACCTCTATGAGTCTCTTCTGCCAGCTGCCCTGGGATCTGGTGCCCACCATTTGGATTATGTGCAGCTGTAGGGCAGGAAGGAGTTAAGGGGCTCAGGAAGCATTGAAACTCATTCTCTTTTTCCTTCCTGATGGAGATAGCTGAAGTTGGAAGGTGAACCGCCATGTTTACATAATAACCACAGCCATATAATAATTGCTAATGTTGCTGAGCTCTTTCTAAGTGCTGCCACTGTGCTATGCGCTGTATAGGCATTATCTCATTTTATGTTCATAATGACTTAATGATGTGGATATTATTACAAACCCCTTAGGACAAATGATGAAGCTAAGACTTGAAGGGGTTGGGTGAATTGCCTCAGGGTGGAGATGGGATTCAAATCTGGGTGCCAACACCTTTGTACCACTCTCCATCTGCTATAGTATTTGTGGGGTTGATTGGGAAGGGGGAGTGGTTTGAATAGGAAAACAGGAAATATCCTCAAACTAACTTCCAAGGAGGCAAGGCCTTCTGAGGGGCATCCTACAGTTGACTCCTTCTTGTACCTCAGGCCATTTTCTTTTACTTCTAAAATGAGAGAATAAAAGGGACGCTTGAAATCAGAAACTTAAGCCTGAATTTGGGAACTCTTAACGTTGATTTGGCAGTCTGTGGTAGCTGAGGCCATAGAGTGGATACAATTTTTTTTTTTGAGAAGAAAAAATACAAAAAAGGGAAAATGAAACCAACAGTAGGAATGTCTAAGAGGAAGAGCCAGTCTTTCTGTGGTCCCAGGAAAGGGTGGTATGTGGTCCTTCAGGATGGAAGGATACAGAGGTGTTAGTGAGGTGGCATTTCATCCTCCTAAGGAAGGGTGTGAGGAAAAGCAGATCCACGAGGAAGTGGAGAGGAGGCAAGGGTAAGGAAGGCCATGCCAGGGCCTGGGTATTCTTTGTTGGTTTTTTTCTTCTCAGAGTATTGTATTGCTAGCCCTCCTCAGGGATTACTCAACCAGGGGCACATTCTTCCAGGAGTAATCCAGCTGCAGACCCTGCCACAATCTGATGGCTCAACACAGAGAGGTATGTCTGAGTCTCTGATGGGCCACTAGTGACAGTGACCACAGTAGCAGCAGAGCAGCTCTCAGCTTTCATGTGACCCTGTTGACTGGGTTCTCATCCCTTGATGGTCTTCTCCAAATTTTCTTAGAATACCAGTTGGATACTTTTACTTTTTGTATCTTACCTTGGATATAGCCCATTTCTAACCAAATTTGGGATCAAGTATTTTCTGGAGGCCTCCTGCCTGTGGAGTATCCAGGGACAGATGGCCTGAGGACACTCTGCTCACTTCTTTATACTGGGGGGGTTGGGCTAAGGCTAACTCTCGCGAGTGCTAATGTGATTGAGGGTTGGCAAATTCAGGGTAAAAGCTGTCTGAAATCAGACTCCTGTGAGACATTCTTGACCCATGCTTCTTGGGGAGTTGGCCATGCTAGAGGGTTTTCTTGGCTCTCCATTGCTCTGGTGGCTGCCAGAACCTTCCTGCTTCATTTATGTGAGTGTTAGTAGAAGATTCCGTACTTGGAGAGATATGAAGCCATAAGTCAATGTAATACAATTTTAGCACCCTGAACCTCTCATGACATGGACAAAGAGATTGAGAAATGACTTGTCCAAAGTCACTTGGTTGGGATTTGAACCTGGGTCTTCTGGTTCCTGGTCCATTGCCCTTTTGTATACAACATTTTTCACCATGTAGTAAATGGAAACATCACAAAAATGGAAGGTGAAAGAATGGTGGCCTCTTTCCTTTCCCGTACTTCTCAACAGATTTATATCTTATGCTCTCAGTTATTCGGGATATAATTGACTTTGTTCATGGAAAGGTACACATAGCTCACCCTAATGGCTAGATTGAGTTCTCTGAATCTTTCCTATTTACAATCTGTTTCCTGGAGTTTTAAAATTAATGAACAAAACTCTTCTTCCTACAGCTAGAAATATAACCATATGACCATAATCCTGGGCATATTTGACTTAAACTTGAAGCAAATTTTAAAATGTTGATGTTTTCCTGGGAGCAGATTTTAACAGAGGTGGGAAGAGATTATCATAGTTGCTCAGTGACTGATGTTTTGCATACTAGATTCTAAGTTTACAACAACACTGGGCATTGTTCCATTTTGTTGCACAGGAAACTGGGTCACAAAGAAGCTAAGTAATTAAGCCAGGTCCCCTAGGGTTAATTATGTTAATTAAGTGTCTGTGCTGGATTTCACATCTTGGTTTATCTGGCACCAATGCCCATGGTCTTTGTATTGCCCAGTGATCCTCTTACATAACATAAAAATTTCCTGAAAAGGTTGTTAAAAAGTAGATACTATTCAGTCCGAGAGTTCTGATTCAGCGGATGGAGGTAGGGTATGGAATTTATATTTTTACAAAGTTCGCTCAGTGATTTTGGTGTATGACATATTGGGAACCTCTATAAAGGAGACTGAGACAGACATGGGGGACAACGGATACAGATGACAGATGCCCCTCTCTAGCAGTCTGGAGTAAGTTCAGTCTCCAGCTTACAGATTCTCTAGACCTAGCTGGGTGTCTACTGACTCCAAAGCTTTGTTAGAGAAACTTGGACTAAGTGCCTGATCCCCAGCATGGAAATTCAAAATTCAGAGGTTTTGAAGTTAGGAATGTGGTTCCCTGTTGTTTTCCTCCAATGAAGGAATCATCTCTAATCACAAGCCCATGGATGGGCTCTTCCTTATCTCTGTACTCCTAGTGGCCACTCAGGGTGGGTACTCAGTGTTCACTGAATTCTGAGTGGCAGTGGGCATGGAAGGATGTTCAGTCCTGGTGGGCTAGATTTGAGAATTTACCTTTTAATATACCTCTTGTTTGGGGGTTGCACTCTGCTTTGGGGGGCTACCTGTCTGGCCTATTGCTCTGCAGAGTACATAGCTAAGGGTCCAGAAGTGGCCAGTTTTCTAAGATGCATAGTAATAAGTGTTCACAGTAGTTTTTTTCCTTTATAGTATTTTATAAATTGAATCTTGTTTACTTGTGGGGAAATACTGGAGAGATTAAGTTTCTGATTCAGTCGGTCTGTAATGATTTCTTTTCTTCAGCTGATCACTGATATTGAAGGCGACTCCTTCCCAGTCTGGTCAGTGGTGAGCATCGTTAACTCTCCTTCTAGTATTTCCCCTGGATCATTAGTATGAGATTAACAATCAGGAGATTCCAAGAGCCTGAGGTCCAATCAAAGAATCTGGCCTTCTGGTTCAAAGATAATGTCACGGGCTTCAGGTGTCTAATTTTCCATGCCTGAAGACTTAAGGGAAGGCTTCATTATTTTCAACAATGTGATTCCATGTTTTATAGGATTCTCTGCCAATCCCCACCTCCAGTAGAACACCATATTTAAGGGAAACTACACATGCAGACATGGAGACATAAGATAACAACTAGATATATCAGGTCTTCCTCCTGGCTCATGTTGTCCAGAAAACTGCAAAAGATCCAGGCACAAATTAGAGATGTGGATGCAAGACAATAGGAAGTTGTGGTGGCTATAGTGACCTGGCAGGGACTCACTTTCCCTAAAGGAAGCAGTTTATATTCACACACAATCAGTGTGTGCCAGGGGACAACTGGGTGGAGGGATGACAAATAATTACATATTCTCATTCTTCAGAAGATGCTGAGAACCTGAATGAAGACTCCAGATTTGAAAATGGTGTTATAGTCCAAATGTTATATTAAAGCCCTAACCCCCATGTGACGGTATTTGGAGATGATCCTTTGGGAGGTCGTTAGGGTTGGATTAAGTCATGAGACTGGGGCCCTCGTAGTGGGATTTGTGGCTTTATAAGAAGGCAAATGATTCCTTTCACTCTCCTTGCATGCATGCACTGAGGAAAGTCCCTGTGACAACTTAGTGAGAAATTGGCCATCTGCACCCAAGGAGCGAATCCTCTCCAGGAACTGGAATGGCTAGCTCAGTACCTTGATCTTCAACTTCCCAGCCTCCAGAACTGTGGGGAAAGAAATGTCTGTTATCCAGTATGTGGTATTTTGTTATAAGAGACTAAGAGGGTTGGCAATAATGGCGGAACACAAATCATATCTGTAGATCAGATGATTACTGACAGTGTGCCTCCTTTGTTATAAAAGGAGCATAGGAAAGATGACATTAGGGATGACGAATGAATGCAAAAAGGAGGAAGAACTAATTTGAAGGCATCAGGTGGTAGTGAGGGTTGGTTGACTATTTTCTAGACAGCTTTGTTGATAGCAACATCTTAGTAATATGCAGGTTCTAAGGAAGCTCAATTTATTTCTTGCTTCTCTCATTCTATCTTTCCTTCATTCCCAAAATCTTCAAGCACTTCCCCGTCATCTGCCCACTGCACTAGGTCTCTGAGAATACCAGGAAGTAGAGACTTAGCCTGCCTTTTAGGAACTTCAGGCTGACCAGAGCTGATATTGTGGAAGTGGTGGTATGAATAGGGTGCAGGTTTTTTTCGGGGGCCATCAGTTCTGCATCCTTCACTCCTGGGAGTTTGCACAGCCCTGGCAGCTTGCTCTGATGCAGAATCAAGAGAGGGGAGGTGCTTGAGTGTGCTCTGTTGTGTCGAGATCCTCCCTCCCCCTGTCCCCTTTCCATTCCTTCTATCCATGATTTTTCCTAATTTAGATCAGAATAGATTCTTTGATTTATGGAAGTGTGGCAGAGAAAAGGGAAGCCAGAGGGGTTTCATTTCTTATTTCAGAGTTAACTTTTCTTTGAGCAGGGTGTCCTTGGATTGCCATGCAGTCAAAACCATGACAACCCTGAACGATCATAGGTTTGAGGATGTGTAGTCACTTCTTTTATAACTTGGTCAAAGAGAAAAAAACCCCTTATGATAGAGAAATAAAGTGCTTATAATGAAAGAAAGCTTACAGCAGATCTAAACCATCTCTAGACAAGTAAAATATTTAGCAAACCATGTGCTAGTTTGGCCTACTCAATGCCCATTCATTTATTTTTAAAACACATTTACCTGCTATCACTGTGGTGGGCACTGAGCCAGTTGATGAGGATGTTGATTTAGGTACAGACTGCTCAGTCTGACCATTGAAAAATGGACTCTAGATCTGAATGTCTTGGCACCATGAAGACAAGGATTGTGGCTCCATAGGTCTGGTAGGTAGAGTGGAGAACTTCTGGCATTTAATGTATGGTAAAAATATTTTCCAAAACCAATTTACCAGCATCTCAGAGCTGTATAATATGTTGCAAATCTAAATAAGAAAAAAATCCGAGAAGAAACTATTAAAATCTAAGGTATTTTAGCTGAAAACTGGGACCTGAAAAACAAAATTTCATCGTGGGACCACTCTGTCTCATAGGGGAAAAATTAAAAACACCTTAAAAATGACAAGAGTTCCAGGGAAGGTGACATGTGCTTGTGGTCCCAGCTACTGAGGAAATTGAGGCTGAAGGACCACTTGAGCCCAGGAATTGGAGGCCAGCCTAGGCAACATAGTGAGACCTTGTCTCAAAAATAAAAAGTGTCTTCATCAGTGGCTGAGTGGGTGATCCCACATTTATTTTGTGCAGGGATCAGGGAAGCTTAAACTTGTAATGTTTCAGTGAAATTTCTAAAGTTCAGCTAAATTTTAGACATGATTTTGGGATAGAAATTAGTCTTTTGCTCCTCAACTCTAGGTACTCCAAAGCAGGGCATAGCTTCTGCTTCCGTTTTCCAATGCAAAGGTGTTTCTGTTGGGCTGAGAACAAGTGTGGACAATTTCAGCCTGAAATGATTACCTTCTGGAAATTTTCAGTGAGTGGAAACAGTCATGTAGAGCTGTGGATCTTGCTACCTGGATCAATAACTTTTGCTAGTTAAGATTTCTGCCAAGGAAAGGCGAGGAAGATCAAATTTCATAGACCTAAAGAACCACTGGAAACTGCTTGCACCCATGTGTGCAAGAATCACTTTTTATGATTTATAGAAACCAAAGCACTTATTGGAATAAGAATAATAGCTAACATTTATTTATCATTTATTTCGTTGGCCACTGTTCCAAGTAATATACAGCCATGTGTTTAATCCTTACAACAACCTGTGGGCATGGGCAGGTACTATTATTTTTCCTCTTTTATAAATGAGAACAAAAAAGGTTAAATTACAGAGTAGGATCAATGTTTTGGTCCCTTAGGAAATGAGTCAAGTTCCATATGTATGAATGATTGGAAAAGTTCTCACTTTCTTATTGTTTGATTTTCCTTCTCTAGTTTGGTCTATGTTCTTAGGATATTGTTAACTTTGTAATTCTTTGAAGAAAAAAAATCAAAATTTGAATTCAGGAAAGAGTTTGAAACTCATGACATAAATTCAAGAAGCTAAAAGAAAACCTAATTTCATAAGCAGGATACCAATAGCTTGGAAAAATGGATCACTTTTGCAGCATTACAAAAAAAAAATCATTAAGTTGCCTTTTGTTGTTGAGGGAACTTTGTCTTTCTCTCTAAGCATCCCTGACACTTGCTCTTCAGACAAAGGGCAACAAGATTTAACCAACTGACTCATTTTCTGAATGGCACATTTATCTATATGTCTAAACCTTTAGCAATTCCCTGATGCTTAGGACACATGAAATGTTATTTTCTCTTCCCCAAATGTTTGAATTTTGTAAGATGGATTCCCATTAGTCATTCCTGACCATGCTGTCGTACCACCTCTCTCCTGTGTCGAGGATGGTTTCTGGGTTGTTCTTTAAACACGATGTTCAATCCATCCTTGAGAGGTGCCTTTGACGCCTCACTTGAATCTAGCTCAAGGTCCACTTTTCTGCAGGACTCCATAACTGAGCTGTCAATCACTACACACTATTGCTGCATCCACCTCTGGTCGCAGATGCTCCAGTCAGATCATCCTCAGAGCCTGGCCTGCAGGATGAAAGCCTGTGAAGCTTCTGGCCCTGGCACTGAGCCACAGAGTCTTGATGAATCATCCAACTTCTTTGAGCCTCAAAAAAAAAAAAAAGGAGTTTGTAAATTGTAAAACATTAACCGAATAACAGAAAAGTGTCAAGGATTCCATTCCACACTTATGAGAAGCTGTCTTATGTAGCTGTGATGGCCGACTCCCACATGGTCTTCACCCCCAGAAATGCACCTGAGAGATATGCCACTCATGTTCTTGGGCCTCAGAATGTGTCAGAAGCTAGCATTAAACAACATCTGTTGGATGAACACATTTCAGTGGCTAAGGCTGCTGGAAACGACCACTATGTTTCGTTTCACTTTAAACTCCTCACCTTTATATGAAACAAAGTCAGAGCAGAGCACTGAATGGATTTGCCCTTGGCCACAGCATCAAGCAGCTCAGTAAACGGAAGGAGAATATGGTGTGTGTTAGAGGCTATCAGTATTTGCCAGACCATGGTCTTTTAAAATATA
>PVHX01013393.1:0-54947 GCA_004024805.1 Geosciurus inauris | reverse complement strand
TACCGTACACACACAACACAATCACACATACACACACCCCACAACCACACCCCACAACCACACCCACCCCACACACACACAACCACACACACATCCCACAACCACACTCCACAACCACACACACAACCACACACACACACCACAAGCACACACACATGATATACATCATACAACGCACTCCCTATACCACACACACATAACACAATCACACATACACACACACCACAATCACACACCCACATAAACACACCCACAAGCACACACATATACACCACACACACACACAAACAAAAGCGTCCTTAGCACACGCCTGCTCCCACAGCTGGGCTGGGCACTGCCCAAACCCTGTCCTCACTGCGCACTGAGCAGCCAACACACCGGCTCTTTTTCAAAGCTGATGTGGCTCCTGCCTCCTTGCAATCTGCCCGGATCGGTGCTCAGGGGCGCTGGCCAGGCCCCAGGTCAGGACCTCTCACCTTCTCCCAGGAAATCCCATGACTCCTCCTACCCTGCCCCTGCTGCTGCTGCCCCTGACCAGCAGGACCTGCTGGGCTGAATTCCTGCTGGGATTTTCAGACAACTCCAGTTATCTGGGGGAGGGGCAGCACTGTGACTCCCAGGTAGGGGACCAGGAGCAGAGGGGACGCCCTTCTGGAGGGAGCAGACCTGAGTTGTGCTGTGTCCCAGAGCCCTGCCTAGCTCGCTTCTCCAGCCTCCACTCCCTAAAGCACCCATGTCTCAAGCCTCACGCCTTTGCCCTCGGCCCCCAGTGCCCTGCCCCAGCTCCCCAGCTGGTGACCTCCTCTCCACCCTTCAAGGCTCAGCCAGGAAGTCCTGACGCCCAGCTCATCTCTGTGCTGTGCTGTCCTGTCCTAAGAGTCAGCCTCCCTGCCTGGTGGAGGTCTCTGGGGGTGGGAAGTTCCCACCACAGATCCCAGCACAGGGCCTGGCCGGGGCCCAGCCCAGGAAGAACTCGCAAAGTGTAAAAAAGAGGTGGGAGATGCCCCCATCCGGGGCCAGAAGTCCTGGGCCAGCCACTCCCTTGCTCATGACTCGGCAAGTCACCCACCCTCTCTGGCCTGCCGACCTCAAAGGGCGGGCCGGGGAGGGAGGGTTGGCCTCTGGCCTCCGGAGCTGCCGGGTGCGGCTTGGCAGAGCTGGGGTGGAGGCGAAGCTGGGGGTGCCTCACTTGTCTTCCCTCTGACGCCAGCACCGTCCCCACTAGCCACCAGGCCAGCACCCTCCTCGACGCCAGTGTCCTCCATGACTGCTCCATACCACCAGTGCCGCAGCCTCCACCGTCTCTGCAAGGCTGGTAGCATCCCTTTGCAGGCAGACAGACAGACAGACATGATTCTGCTCTCCAAGGCACACTGACACCCCACCCTCAGCAGAGACCGGCGCGTGCTAGAAGCTCCATGCCGTGGACTGAAGGGAGGGAGGCTCAGGAGAGGAGGGGTGGGTGCCTCCTGTGATTTAGCCCAGCTCACTCAACTGGCTTGGCCACTGGATATGGCTGTGACAGGGCAGGGCCTGGGGCCCAAGATGGTCCAAGTGACCCCCCAGGCCCCAACAGATGCCTGGGACCAACAGGGCCATTGAGGGGTGCTTTCTCTCTGAGTCCCCAAATTCTTGTCCAGGAATTGGTGAGCCCCAGCCTAAACTCCCAGGACTCACAGAACATGAGGGAGAGCCCGAGACAGTGGGAACTCACAGGGTGACACCCACAGCCTCAGTTTCCTTGTCTATAAAATGAGCATCTGTGCCCCTTCCTTCAAGATGGATGGAAGGACGAAGTGAGGACAGCTTGGGGGCACCTAGCAGGCCGCTCCCTCCAGTGTCACCCCAGCACTGCATGGCGAGGAGACTGGTGTTAGACTGACCCTCTAGGGACAGGACTTGGGGGACATCCAAGGTGAAGTTTGCCTTGCCCTGGGCTTAGGCACACCCCTGGATTGTCTCTGGAGCCCCTCATACAGTGCTGGGAGGAAAAGCCTGTACCCACTTTTTCAGAGCAGCAAAGGGGACCCACCCAAGGCCACCCAGCCAAGAGCAAAGACCTCAGACCACTGGCTCCTGAGCCTTCCACAGGCCAGAGGGCTCTGGCAGAGGCACCGTGCCTGGATCTGACTGATGCGGCCACCCTCCTGGGGCAAGAGAAACAGAGTCTAGAACAATCCCACTTGGATGCACCTAGGAAAGGGGTCTGCCCAGCCTGCCAGTTTGCCAAGCCCCAGCTGCCTGCAGAAGCTCACTCCACCCACGGCCCGTACCTGGGGACTTGGGCTTTGTGGGTGGGGGTCCTCTCTGCGGTGCCCACACCCACACTCACTGGGCAGTGCAGCGGCAGCTTCCTGTCTGCAGGGATGGCACCTCCACTCTGGTGGCAGCAAGAGTCCCTCCAGGTGGCTGATGCCTGCTGGTCTCCTCCTTGGGCTTGCCCCTGTCCCTGCAGCAGCGGGTGGGCTGCAATCAAAGTGACCCCAGGCAGGTGCTGCCCAGGGACTGGGCTAGCCACCCCTTACTTCTTCCAGGCCCAGGGCAGTTTCCAGACTCAGGGCAGCAGGAGCCTCATGGGGGAAGAAGGGCAGGCATGGGAACAGCCTGGGGTGGGGGCAGCAGGGCGTGGCAGGAAGGACTTGAAACTCCAGGCCTGAGACTTGACAGGCAGGGGCGGTCAGGGGTTCATTCCCATGATTCCCAATCCCCACTCCCCCTCCGCCTGGATCCAGCCACTCCATTACTCCGAGCCTCGACCTGCTGTCTGTAGAGGGGCAACCGCAGCCACAGTGGGGAAGAGACGTACCTGCAAGGTCCATGGGGCCTGGGTGATCGTGGAGAGGGAGTCGCCCTGGACCAAGGAACAGCCCCTTGATGTGCATTACTCTACACCCCGTGGGTGAAGCAGCGTGGACTTCACCCATAGGTCTTTCTTTTTTTTCATTGATCTAATAAGAATTAGGAATAACAATTATTAGTGGCTAATATTTATTAGCCCTTGAGCGTACCTACCGAGGGCTACGCGCGGTGCTCTGCCATCTTGGGGCCAGCTCTGTGAGGGCAACTGTGAGAAGCTGCAGGAACCGAGGCCCAGGGAGGAGCAGAGGCTCTCCTAGGGGACAGCTGATGTCAGGGCTGAGGCTGCCCGCTGGCTGTGTGACCAGGGTGGGAGGCCTGAGGGTGGCCCAGTCAGGACCAACAGCTCTGACTGCAGCCCTAGCCCAGGGCCCAAGTCCCAGGAAACAGGAAAAGATGGAAATGGAGAGATGGGGAGGACAGTGAGTCCCAGACAGGGCGGGGTGTGCACTGTGCAGGGGAGGGGAGGGGAGGGCCGGGTACTGCCCGGACCACTGAACTTCCAGAAAACACTGCTACTGCCTCCCGGCCCTCCATCTGTGGCCGCCCAAGGTGAGGAAGGACTACAGGTTGGGCAAGTCCCACACTGGAATTGTGCCACCGTACCTGTTCTGGCCCAGGTGAAAGGCCCCTTCTCCTGGGCAGCCCTGGTGGAGGGCCTCTCTGCCCACATCTAAATGGCTTTTTCCCTACAAACTGGTGCTTCTAAATTCCAAACCTGACCTTGCTCAGTGACAGCTCCCCAGTGCCCAGCGTGGGGCCAGGTTCCGAGCCTGGCGTCTGTGACTCTTCAGAATCCAGCCCAGCACTCACACTGGCCGCACACCAGCGGGCACACACGCACACAGATGCTCACATGCTACGCTCCACTCAGAATGGACCTCGGTTTCTGAAACGTACTTCACTGGCTCACCTGCTGTTCCCCCACCCCTCCCTACGCGGCCCGCAACAGCCCACCCATTGTAGTCTGGGTCTGACGGGGAAGTCGGGCTCCCAGAGGACAAGGACAACACCTTGTTGCTGTGTTCCCAGTGCAGACCTGGAATCAGGGAGGATTTGGTAATAAACTAGGAAGTAAGAACTGCTCTGAATCTTCACCCTGGAGATCTGACAGAGCCCCAGAGACCAGGACCAGCCTTGTATTTGTCACAGATCCTCTCTAGATACACAATCCCAGCTCCTTTTGTGCTTTTTTATTTTTTAAGTTTAATTTATTTTATCTTTTGACATTGAGGGTTGAAGCCAGGAGCACTTTATCACATCCCCAGCCCTTTTTATTTTTTACTTTGAGACAGGGTCTCACTAAGTTGCTGAGGCTGGCTTTGAACTTGTGATCTTCCTGCCTCAGCCTCCTAAGTAACTGTAATTCCAGCGAACACCTTCACACCGGCTTAGTGCTTCTAGCCAGTGAGAACCCTGAGCTTCTAGTATCAGTGAATTAGTGAATGTACAAATGGCTGAGTGAGTTCAGAACCCCACTGCCTTTCTTTGTAAATAAAGTTTTATTGGAACACAGCTATGCTCATTCCGTAGCTTGCATGCTACATCAGCAAGGCTGAGCAGCTGTGACAGAGACAGTATGACCTGCAAAGCCCCAAATATTTGCTTTCTGGATCCTTCCAGAAAACATCTGCCTGTCTCCTGGAGAGCGTGCACTGGACAGATCTGAACTGGCATCCCGCCTGGGCCCCAGGTGCCAAGCAGAACCCCTCCTCCCCGCCTCAGAGGCTGCCCACTCGCGCACCTCTGCATGGGATGCTCACCCCTGTCAATGCAGCCCCCCGGCCCCAGTGCAGCTCAGGCCACTCAGAGGCCTTCCTCCTGCAGAACAGAAATGTCCTGTCCTCCCGACCTCCCGCCTTGACCACTGTGTTTATCCCAACCCCTGCCCGCCCCTAGCTCCCCCCAGCCAGGCCGGCTGGATCCCTCTCTCCACTGGGGAGGCAAGTGAGTCACCCAGTCCAGAGAGGGGACATCTGCTGGGCTCTGGTTCTCAGCTCATCTCGCTGCGGCCGTGTGAGAGGCCCCAGCCACCCCTGTTGCTTGGTGTTTGCATTTGGCCTGGCATGGAAGCCATCCGGCTCCAGAGGAGATTCGCGCGCCCTGCACTGTGGACCGTCTGGGCCTCGAGTGTTTACTTCAGCTCCTGGACCGATTTCCCAAGAGATCTGGGGAGTGAGAGGCCTGTGGGGTGGGGTGGGGCTGTTCTCATTTGACCCCCATGCACACCCCTGCACCCACTTTATGGACAAATACACACAAGAGGTCCAGTCACCCATCCAGGGCTCCAGCTTTCTTACTGCCCTTCACCTTTTGGAACATTCTAGAACCATTCAAGGAGCAATAGAAACTCAGAGGGGGTTGCTCTTGGCCCCCTTTCCCGGTGTTCCACTGATGACCGGCAGGTCCAGGGAGGATCCCAGGTGTGGGCAGGGACCAGAGAGACAGGGGGCAACAGAGACATCCTCAGGGCAGCCCCAAGGGCAGGACATCTTGGCCCCATTTCACAGATGGGAATACTGACGCTCTGGGGCAGAAGGTCTGGAGACGGAACGCTGCTTCCCAGCAGGCTTCCAGGCGTCTTTGTGCAGGATTTGGTTTTCTTTTCTCCTCCCCAGGTGCCCATTATCTCTGTAACTATGACTGCCCGGAAAGGACCCGCGGCCCTGGAGGGGAAGAGGAGAGACAAGAGAGGACAGCGTGGCCACTGTGTGCAGATGGAGAATGTGCCCGGCCGGGCTCCAGGTCGATGCTGCTGCCCACCAGCACAGCCTGCTCTCCTCGGGCATCAAGCGGGGCTCCTGAGGCCTAGCGCGCAGGAGCCTCGCCAGCGCACACCTCCCTTCTCAGACGCCAACTGCAGCTGGTGGCCTGCCCTTCGCATCCTGAGCTTATCCGACCCGAGCCCGGGGCGATGTTCTTTGTAATCACGGTTGGTATGAACCCCTGTACCAGCACTGCCCGGTGAGGTCCAGGAGAGGGCCGAGCCGCCATGGGAGCATACCTGGCCCGCGGCTGCCCCCGTGGCGTCACCTGCGCACATTAATGAAAAATTCAGGGCGCGGAGTGGAGAGCCTGGGCAGACCAGGAAATTGCAAAGTCGCGGGTGCCTTACCTCAGTCCTGCTGTGCACGCTGCTTTTATAGCTCCACGTGTAATAACATAAAAGCATAATTTATTAAAATATCACTCCAAGTGGGGATGGCAGGAGGGGGTCCATGCCCAGGGGGACTGTGAGTGCCATATTGATCAGCGATGCCAAGCAGGGGGAAGGGCAGAATCTTTGTGCTCACACACCTGCTGTCACAGCACAGCCAGCCTGGAGGACCAGGGAAGTGTCCTGGGATGACCAGAAGCTGCAGTGGAGGGTGGCAGAGCCTGAGACAAGAGCTGAACTACCTGGGTATGAATTCTGGCTTGGAAGGGCCAGTTGCCCTCTCTGGGCTGCAGCTTCCTCATCTGTGAACGGGAGGGATTGCTGAGAGGTCCTGAGTCCCTTCCTTAGCAGCCTTCTCCTAGGGCCTGTTCCTTCCAGAGTGAAAGAGACTTCTGGGCACAGCGCCGTGCCAGGAAATGGCCTGGGATCGCCTCATTAAACACGAAGGGGTATTTACACTGAGAGAAACAAATATTTATCTCTGGATGAGGAGAAAGGTCTTGGAACCCCAGTCTGACTCGCCGCTTGGCAGGAGCAGGCAGGGAGTGTAGACCCGGAGAGGACAGGGCCAGGCCTGGGGGTCAGAAAAGCCTGGGTCCAAATCCCAGCTCTGCCACTGCTCAGCGCCGGGCCCCACGCCCCCCGGTCCGCGTCCTCCTGGGCACATGGCCCAGCACAGCCCCACTGCTCAGGTGGATGGGAGGCCCCACGGGTGCTGCTGGGCAGGAGTCTGGCTGCTGCCTAGTCTCCGTCAGCACTGTGCTTGCTGTTGAGACCCTGCAGGAACCGGGCCACCTGGGGAAGGTGGACAGATCCCACAGGGTGACCTGCCACGCTCAGGGGGTCGAGCTCTGCAGCCCGCTGCCTGCGGGAGGAGCACCATCAGTAAACATGTACCATGGCCAGACGCACAGCAGCTCTCCCCTGGCTCTCGGTGGCCCACAGGGACAGGGGGCAAAATTCAGAGCCCAAATCCTAGAGCCTCAGTTCCACCAAGGAAGCCTCCGGTGCTCCCTGTGTGGGTCGGGGTGCCGACATGGGAGCATTGCTGGAACCCAAGCAGTTCTCTCCTCCCTGTCCAGGACACTGTCCCTCCTGGCTGGTCCCCTTCTTCCCTTGCCCGCAACAGTCTCCTCTCAGCAGCCAGCATGTCTGCACCTTAGAAATGGTTGGGGGTGGTTGAGGTTGGATAAAAGGAACCTTATGAAATGGACAGAAAGCAGGAGAGGAGGTGGTCGGATGTGGGAAGAACTTCCTGACTGCAGAAACCGAAGTATCCTCATTGTGTCCCAGTTCAGGGGGAAGCAGCGGAGAACCCAAGATGCAGCTGCTGGGGGAGGTGGTTAGTCAGTCTCTTGGGGTCCCAGGAAACTCCAGAGAGTCGCAAACTGTAGAATATGAGTGAGCTTACGGCATGACCCACCCACACCGCTGAGGCAGGGGCACCCCTCCGCTGTAGCCCTGGGGCCAAGCCGCCTCTGCTGCCCGCCACACCTTATTGATTTAACACCGTGGTCGTTGAAATGACTCTGGGTCTCTCCTCCCTGAGAACTTGAAAATGACATTCTTCAACCCAGCTAGGAAGGGGGCTGGAGCCAGGGGACAGGGAAGGGTTGTCCTTGAGCAGGGCCTCTGTGGGCTTAGCACTCCAAGGACCCCAAGGACCCCGGCAGCCCGTGGCTCTGTTCTGTGGGAGGATGAGTGAGGGGCTCCAAGCTCTGCCCTGGCACAGAGAAGCAGCCCCGCCGCTAAGGGAGAGACCCCCGCCCCCGCTCCCCGTGAAACCCTGGGCCTGTGGCAAGGCCGTGCCAACCCACTGGCTGCCCGTCCATGGTTACAGCTGTTCACAGAACAAGGACATGCCAGGAGCGGAGGCGAAGGCCCTGTGAGGTGTCACATGTGAGTTCAGACCCCTTCTGTGTCCCTCCAGACTGTGTGAGCTCGGCAGGTGCCCTCCCCCGTGGGAAGTCCTCCACCTCCCCGAAGGGCCCCCATGAGGACTAAGAGAGGCCCCAGGCCTGGGCATGGCATGTGAGGTGGACGTCACAGTGGACCACCCTGGACTTCTCCCCAGGTTTTGGGGGGGCGGCGAGGCTTGCCCAGGGCACACAGGACAAGGACAGAGCTGGGATTCCCACCCCAAAGCCAGCCTTCTTGTCACCAGCCAGGTTCCCACCTGCTGCAGGAAGACTTCCTTGGTTGCCCGAGCGAGGAGGCCCCACCTGGGGCGGAGCGGAGACCATGCGTGTCAGGCCCCGGGGCTGTCAAGTCTCAGAACCACCGTGGTGGCTCTGTCTGCCTCCCCACCGATGGGCAGTCCAGGGCGCAGAGTTCAACCATAGCCACCAAGAACAGCCTTGGAGCCCAGGCAGCCAGGTCTGTGGAGTGCTTGTCCTTGGCCTCTACCCAGCCCTGCCTCCTTTTCAGGTGGCCCTAAGGTGCCCACCTCCAGCTGGACAGGAAAGCAGCTACCTGAGGCCAAGGCTGGCTGAGCATCTCCACCTCCTCAAAGCTCACCACAGACCTCTCTGGGGTCCCCTGCGTCGGGTGTGTTTGTTGGGCTAAAGTGACCCACCAGTCTGGCTTCGCCCCAAGCCTGGCAGCCCGCCCCTCCCCCACAGCCTCCCACCCCCAGGTGGGCTCCAGTCTCTGCAGGGGTCTCGCCCTGACAGCCCTGCACCTCCCCACAGCGACCAGCTTCTCCAGCAACCCTGGTCCGCACCCGCCCCGCCAAGTCCACGGCTGGCCCCCTGCACCTGCCCGGCCACCCCTCCCCTGCCCAGGACCCCCACACGCACTCCTCTGCGTTTCTAGAAGCTGCTCCAGGTCCAAACGGTTCTGTCCCTCCAACTACCCTCACCCCTGGGCCTGGCCCAATGTGTGTCCACAGCAAATGTCCAAAGGTTGTCAGTTGAATCGGAACCAGTGGCCGGGAGATCTGAGTTCTGCCTCTTCCTGCTCCTGCTAATTTGCTCAAAGGACACCTTGCTGTCCCTGGGCCTCGTTTCCCCGTTTGTACAAGGAAGGGTCTGAGCAAAACTGTGTGTGTGCGCACCCGTGCCAGCCTCTCCACGCACGCGCACGCACACCCCGTGCCAGCCTCTCCTGGAGTTGAGTTACCACCATTTCAGGGAGGAAGGAGGGAGGCGGGCAGGGACAGCGCTGGGCTCCCACACACAAGCCTGTCCCACAGGGCCTCACACTCGCTGCCTCTGAGGGACTTGGGGGGTGGAGGGACACCCAGGGAAGGGTCCCCAAAACTAGAACGCCAGAGGAAAGACACCAAGGAACCGCACAGGCTCAGACCCACGCCTTCCTCCCCTGGGCCTCCACTCGGGCTCCATGCGGATGCACATGCTTGAACCCATGTGGGTCCCGCACACGAGGACGCACATGTGCCCTTCTCGTCCAGCCTCAGCAAGCACTTCCCGGCCAGTGAGCCAGGCCCCGCGCTCCTTTGCCTTTTGTGAATTCCACGCAACTGCGTTCCTGGGCTGGGTGATGTTTCTAAGCTTAAAATTTGTGTGATTTTGTTAGGGTTTCATTTCTCCTTTTATTTACTTGGTACCGGGGATTGAACTTGGGGGCACTTAACCACTGAGCCACATCCCTGGTCCTTTTTATATTTTATTTAGAGACAGGATCTCACTAAGTTGCTTAGGGCCTCCCTAAGTTTTTGAGGCTGGCTTTGAACTTGCGATCTTCCTGCCTCAGCGTCCCTAGCTGCTGGGATTACAGGCGTGAGCCACCACACCTGGCTGATCGTTTCTCATTTTAAAGATGCTTAGTATTTGCAATTTTATATTCTTTTTCATAAAGAAGGTTTCCAAAATGGAACACGTCCTTGGCCTCCCCAGGGACAGGCGGGACCCTGCAAGCACACCCATCCTCTCACAACCTCCCGTTGGTGCACACACACCCGCCTTCCCCCGTGTTGCCATCCAGGGCAGCGTCACACAAGCTATTCTCCTGTTCTTATTGCAGACGGACCCACGACGGGGCAGCTGAAGCCCGCTGGCCTCAGGTCCGACCCCACTGCCCAGGCCCCAGCTCTGCCTCTGGCTGCAGATGTGTGGCCCTTGCCGGCTCCGCCAGCTCCCCAGAAACCACACAACTGCTCACAGACATGGCCACGCGCCCTCCCACTCCACGCCAGGACCTATACCACAAAGCCACACACCCCGACTGCTCCACCACGAACCTCCAGGAGGCTGCAATCCAGGGCCATCGTGACAGGCAACTGCCCAAACCCACAGGACGTTCTGGAATCCCCTGGAGACCTCCTCAATGCCCAGCGGTGGCTGGCACTTGTCAGAGGGCATGAGGATTGGAATGGCACAGCCCTCCCTGTATTCTAATCCTGACTCAAGTGCCAAGCGAGTAATCCTGGGCCTCAGTTTCCCCATCTGTAAAATAGAGGAAACGACCCTACCTCCATGGCCATGTTGTGTGGACTCTCTGAGGAAACCAAAGCGGAGCCCAGAACAAGGGCCCAGGTCACAGGAGCAGGCGTTGTGACCTTTTTCCTCGATTGCCGGAAGGTTGACGGGAGCCCTGTCCCCTCTGGGTGGCCCCTCCTCCTGCCCCCAGTCCCGTCCAGCCCCCCTTCCCGTTCCCTCAGCCACATTACCCTCCCGGCCACCCGAGGGTTGGATCACCAGCGCACCTGCTTCTGAGGGCTCTAATTTCCTGTAAGTGTAAGAATTCAGGTCAGACACGGCCTGAGGCCCGCAGTCCCCCTCCCGGCGGAAACCCATAAATAACCCGGCTCAGCCGGCCTGGCCCGGGCACGAGACTTTCTCCTCTTACCCTCCAGGCTGGGCCTCGGCGAGGCCCTGCCAGGCAGGTGCAGCCATGTCCACTTACACAGGGCGGGGGGCTGAGGGGAGGAGGAGGATCGGAGCCTGCGATCCTGACTTGTGTACTGGAAAGGTGGCCCTCAAAACACGCCCTGCCCCTGCCCAAGGGAGTGCCCTCCGCCAGTGCCCGACTCGCCAAGGATTGAGCCTGTGATCCAGCCACTGGTGTGGGGTCAGCAGATGTGTCTGTAAGGGCCGAATAGAGAGCATTTGAGGACTCGGGGGCCAGGCGGCCTTTGGGGGGTGTAACCACAGACAACATGAACAAAACAACATGGCTTTTTTACCCAGACAGGCCGGGCTGGAGGGGTGCTGGCCAACTCCTGTGAGGACACTGCTGAGGGGCTGAATCCAGAATCCTGGGTGGTCGGAGCTCAAGGGACCCTGAGAGAGAGATTTCCTCTTAGCACAAGTAGAGGACAAGATCAAGGCCCAGGGATACGGGTACCACCCTCTGCCTGTCCCCAGCTGGTCAAAGCCCGGGCTGAGGACTCCTGGTCCAGGGCTCTTTGCCTCCCACCTGATCTTCTCCAAGATCTAAACAGGTCCCTGCCTGGCTCCCTCCCTGGGAGGGAGGGTTCCCCGAGCACCAGGATTCGTCATGGGGTCTCTAGTGTCAGGGCCACCATGGAGGGTGTGGGCAGAGCCCATGGAAAAGACGCCGACCCCACCCGAGCCCCGGGCCTGGGGATCCAAGATAGCTCTCCTGGCCCTGGGGCCACTCCAGCTCTCCACTGCCAGGATGACCTACGTGTCCCAGAACGTTCAGGAACGTCCCTGCCTGGACTCTCCTCATGCCAATAGTACATCAGGGCACAAACACCGCCAGCTGTGACCACTGGAGCGTCTCTGGGGAGGCAACCCCCCTGCTCGATGTCACTGCCTAGCTGAGAGGACTCCCTATGTGACAAAGCCCTCTGCCCCCCTCCTCTGCTGCGGCCTGCACCCTCCCGGCCTCAGTCTCCCCAGCCCAGGATGGGTCTGTGTCCTCAGCAGCAGCTCTGCCAGAGGGAGGGGACTGGGGGAGGAATGTGACCACAGCTGCAGGACAGCACTGAGGAGACATGAAGACGTTTCCCTGTGACTCAGGTCCCAGGAATGTGTCCCCCAGCGTGGCCACGAGCCAGATCCCCCTGCACACCACCCGTCCACCCCCAGGGCACCCGCCTTTTATTAGAACAGAAAGGAGGCAGGTGCCAGGTCTCGGGGAGCCCATTAAGGACCCAATAAAATCCACAGAGGGGGCTGCTGGGGGTGACCCTCCCAGAGAAGGGGCCCTGGTTGGGCCCCAGAGGAGCAGCAGGGCTCCAGGGGGAACCGAGGGACTCCAACCCAGCTCTGTCCCCTCCTGGCTCTGGTCTGTTGCCACGGCTCCCCGGCCTATTCTTTTTCAATTATCATTTTTAGGATTTTATTGGATCCTTTCTGGAGGGGGTGGGCGTCGGTCAACATTTGTGATGCGCCCACATCCCTCAGCTAGGGGCGCACCCGGCCAACCTGCTCAGTCCCCGCCGCTCCCCGCCAACTGAGTGACCAGTGTCAACCGCAGAGCCCTGGTGGGTCTTCTTTCACATCTGCAAAGTGGGGGTCACCATGTGTCTTCCCACAGGATCTAGAAGGGGTTGGAGAGGAGAAAGTGGCTGAGATCGCTTGTCCTCTTCCTCTTCCTCATCCCCCTCCACTCCTGTTCCCCAATTTTAGGCAAACACAGCCAGCACAGTCCCTGCGTCACCTCCCTCCCTCTCCTCCTCTCACCTGCAGGCACCGCCTCGGCCTCCCAAGCCCACCCAGGTGCCCACAGCTCTGGCTCCCCATCGTACCCTCTTTCCACTCCCACCTGGACTTGAACTTTGGACTTTGAACCATCTGGAAGGCCACACCTCTGTCTGACCACTTACTCCTGTGCCAGTCAAGTACAGATGGGCCAGAAGCCTCTACCCAGCCCTTTGCCTTTGGCTGGGACATTGTCTTTGTGCCAAGAGCCAAATCAGGCCCCTTGCAGACACAGGGTCCTTTGAACCCCACCGAACAGCAATGCAGCCGGAATTACTCTCCCAACATCCAGATGCGGAAACTGAGGCTCAGGGCCGTGGAGCAACTTGCTGATGGTTCAGGCACTTTCCCCAGCACCAGAAGGCCGAACCTATACGTTTTGAAAGGTTTATATTAGCTTTTTTGAGAGTTACACCTTTAGTTCACAGGCAACATAGGAACTTCTGATTTTTAAAATTTTGAACAACATCCTTTTGAATTATAAATATTTCTTGTAGCTGCATTGGACATTTTGTGAAGCAAAACAGATTAGATTTTTAAAGAACTACTTACAGATGTCAGACAAGTTAGACTTGGTCTGGAGATAAACCTCACGTGCGCGCACACACACCTGAAATAATGTGGCCCAAGGCTCTCCAGGGGCTCACAAGGGTCCTGCAGCTCTTGGGACCCATCTTGGGATGGCTGGACGCAGGGCCAGGTCTGGCCTTGGGCTTGTTTTCCCCAAGCCCCTCAGCATGGAATTGCACCCCTGCCCCAAATCCAGCTCTTCATTGCCTGATAAATGGGGTTTCCTTTCTAAAACTGCATCAGAGGGAAAGGTCGAGGTTGAAACTTGGCCCCTGCTGTGGGCGGCCCTGGGGATCTCAGGTCCCAGGGCCTCCCTGGAGAGCTCCTCCTTCCTCCCACAGGGCCTGCGCCCCTCCCAGCATCCCCATCTCTACCCTGGCAACTCCTGTGGCCATCAGAGTTGCCAAGTGCTGCCTGCTATTCTATGGGGACATCCCTGTCCCCATTTTATGGATGAGCAGCTGTGCCACAGAAAGAGCCATGTGTCTGTGGCATGGGATGTGGGTGAGTGGATCCCTGGGGGTGTCTCCCACCTCTCCCAGCCCTGGACAGTGCCCAGGCTGCACCCAGTCTCGCTGTCTTTCCAGAAGCCCTCGCTCAGCAGGGCTCAGAGAAGCTAATGCTCCAGGAAGCAGGTCCCCAGGGCCCAGGCCACACCAGGAAGGCAGCCAGCGCTGGCAGGAGGCTGCAGGGGGGAGGGCAGCTGTCCTCAGGGGCTCCCGTGCACGCTCCATGCCTCCTGCAGGCACTGTCGCCAAGAGCTGCCCAGCAGTGGCTGGCAGGGTGGGGTCTGGCCCAAAGGCCGGGGCAGGCAGGGTGTCGGCCTCTCCTTTGGCTGTGGCTCAGGATCATAGTAGGCCGGCCCTGCCAGCCCACCTGTGCCCAGAGTGGCTGCTGTTGACCCTCCCATCCTCTCCCGCCCCTGGACTCCCACTCCCGCAATCGAAATAAGCTCTGGAATCCTAGAAAGTTAGAAGCTCTCCTTTAGTCCCAGAAGGTTTGAACCGTGCCCTCTTCCTAAAAACTGAAAGAGCAAGAATTATTTCCTTGTTAGCCAAGATGATGGAATCCCAGGACTGGATAAGACCTGAGGTGTCCAAATGCTACAAATGAGGTGAAGCCCAGAGAGGGAGAATGACTTGTCCAAGGTCACACAGCAAGGGGGTGGCAGGGCTGGGACAAAGACCCTGGTGTGTGATCCCTCTGTCTATGCCTATGATCCCAAAGCTTCCAGCCCCTGGAGAAAGGAAGATATCCCGTGGGACCGTGGCACGGCACTCCAAGTCTGCCTACAAGTGTCGGACCAGGCTTCCCCGCCTACCCCACCCAGCCCTCTGGACCAGCTCAGGGGCAGGAGATATCCCTGCCCCCAGCCAGGGTGCCTGGGCCTCTGGTGCCACCCTTGAAATAGCCCAGCTCTCAGGCCTCAGCTCAGGTTGCAGCCTCACTGTCCAGATGGGACGCCTGGAAGGACGGAAGCACTTCCCCTCACGCTGCCCCTCCTGCTCCCCCCTTGCACGTCAGCGCTTGGGCCGAGCCTTAAATCACAGCCTCCCCTGGAGGACACGGCCTGTTTGGGAGGTTGTGGGGACAGCAGCATGGAAGCTACACTTGGGACTTGAGAGGGGCGGAGTGACTACTAACAGAAGAATCGCAGATTGTCCAGGTGGAAGAGCGACCTGCTATGTGGTCTTAGGAGAGTCACTTGCCCTTTCTGAACCTCGGTTTTTCCATCCGTAAAATGGGGGGCGTGCTCTTCCTCTCCCAGGGCTTGTGACACAGTGTGAACAGATCCAACTGCTCCTCTTCCGAGGAATCCCCATTCCAGGGATCAGCAAGCTCTGGTCCTGGCGGTCAGGTCCCGAGCCTGTCAGGAGCCCAAGTGCTGCATGCCAGCAGGTGCCGGAGCCAGGGGAACAGGGCGAGCTATTTTATTTATTTTATTTAGTGTTATTTTATTAGATCCAAGAAGAGCTCTGTGAGGAGAGCAGAGCCCTTCTTCTAGACTAGAAGGTGGGATTACAGGTGGGACCGGCAAAACCAGGGCCCTCCCCCATCCTGGGTTCCAGGAACAGAACTGAAATTTCTGTTGCAAGGTCCCAACTGGTTCAGTCCAACAGCCTCCACGTCCCCAAGACTCAGACCAGGCTTCCCTGCAACCTAGAGGGACCAGCCAAGAGGCTGCAGAGGTGAGGACCCAGGCAGCGGGAACTGATTGGCGTCTGGCCAGGGCCTGCAGGGCCAGTGGGAGGCCGAGTGAGAGGGCCTCACTGGGGACAACCCTGTACTGCAGGGTAGGGAGCTTCAGGGGTGCAGGTGTCTGTGGAGGGTGGGGGCTGCGAGGGTCTTACAGTGAGAGACTCCCTCCTGTTAGGAGCTGCTCCAGGGGCTTGGAAGTCACTGTCACACATCTGGCCTTCCTGGTTTTTGCTGCGCGAGTCCTCTCAAGAGCCCCAGAAGGGTGCAGGTGGGGACACAGAGCCTTGGGGGTCTCCTGTGGGGCCACACACCTGGGATGTATCAGAGGTGGCTGTCTGAATCCAAATTTTCCTTCCCTCTCTCCCTCCCTTCTTCCCTTCTTCTCTCTGTATTTTTGTGATACTGAGGATGGAATCCAGGGTCCCTACATCAAGTGCTCTACCTCTAAGCTACACCCTCAGCCCTTTTAAAAAAGCGATTTGATTTTGAGACAGGGCCTCTCTAAGTTGCCCAGGCTGGCCTTGAACAGGAGATCCTCCTGCCTCAGCCTCCTGATTATGCCACACCAGTTATATGTGCTTTAGTTTTTAGGGAGAAAAACAATGACTTCAATTTTTAGAAATCTTATACATGGTTTGTTTTATCCTCTCTGTCATCTGAAGATCCTCTGTGTCCATCCTGCCTTGCTCCTAAACTCCAGGTCCTCCCGCCTGGACAGTTTTCTCCTTGCCCCGTACAGACACAAACCTAAGAGCAGGTTGGGTACAAATCCCACCTTCCTGTCCCACCACGACAGGAGAGCTGTGTCCACGTGCCACCCACGTACCCCAGCCCCTTGAGCAGGCGCTCACACAGAGCAGGCACCAGGGAGTGTGTTGTGTGAATGGATGAAGAACCCAGAACACGCAGCCAGTCCAGGGGACTGGGTGGGTGACAGCGGCCGTCCAGCAGCATGGGGTCGGGAGTCTGGAGCATGGCTGACAGCAGGGACTCAGCTACTAGACTGTGCCCTCTCGTGTCCCCACGCCTCCTTCCCAGGGGGCGTAAGTGCTGCCTTTGCTTGTGGAGTCCCTCCAGCCCCAGACTGGCAGCCCTGCCTCCTGCCGCCCTCTCCTAAGCCTGGGACAACAGCTGCCCTTGTAGGAGCTGGGACCATTGTAATTAAAAAGGAAACATAATAAAGCACACTCTGCAGCCAAATCCCCATCCTAGAGCGACACCCAGCCCGCCCCTTGCTGCCCACGGAGGACACATGGCCCCTTTGTGTGCCCTGGGTGTGGGCCACTCCTGCCTGCCCCGCCGGCCACTGTCATCCCTCCCCTGACTTCCCCACACCCCGATGGCCCCACATCCTGCCTGAGAGCCCAGCTACCTCTGATCACAGGGGGAAACAGCCCCAGAGAGACCCGGGGCCTCCTGGCTCCCCTCTGCCGGCCCCTGGCTCGGCACAGAACTCTCCCCGTGGAGTGGCCTGCTTGCCCTGAGCCAGGACTGTCCACTCAGGAGGAGCCTAAAGGCGAGCTGCTCCCCAGGCAGGGACATGAGAGCTCCAGGGGACGCTAGAACTTCCGGCTTCCAGGACTGCAGGACAGGGCACAAGGGAGAGGCTGACTGTGGGTTCTCAGAGGGGACATGCACCAGTCCCCACCATGTCTCTTTTGAACTTCAGAAGCCTGGACGTCCCCTCCAGGCCCCCCTCAGCATCCTCTCCTGCCCCTGCCAACCCTGCCTCTCGGGCCAGCTGGCTGAAGCACCCGACACTGTGCTCAGAGCCCTGGCTCCTCAGCCCGTGCCAGGGCCTCCTCACTGTCCCCCGGGCCTCAGCAGGGATCAACCAGTATAAGCCAGTGGCATGGCTGGGGTGGTCTGTGGTCCTGTCCCCAGAGGTCTTCTTCATGGGCCCGCCTGACAGCCATCCCTGTCACCCACACACTCTGCCCTGTCATCAGGCAATCCCCCACAGAGGTCCTCGCAGCCACCTGGGGCTCAGAGGATGCCTGGGAGACACCGCCAGCCTTCAAGAGACGAAGGGCCAGCTCCCGGCCTCGTGGTGCCGTCTGAGGCCCAGGGTGGGGCCGTGTGCCCTCACGGTGCACAGGGGACACCCAGCGGGGCCTGCTTGAAACGAGGGTGTCACCAGGGCGTAGCAGCAGGCTGGGTCGGGACGTTGGTTGTTGATAGTAAGGCACCACCGTTTAGCCCGTCCTCCAAGAGCTCTGCCCGGTGCCGCTCCCAGCCTCCTCTCCCAGGGGAAGACACCGTCCTCTGGCCATTTTACAGATGAGAAAACTGCCGAGGTCACACTGCCAGTGAGCGGTAGGGTTTGGATTCAAAGCCAGACCTGTGTGACCACACCTCCTGCCAGAGGCAACCCCAGGTGACGCTGTGGCCCTCACCCTGCCCTGGCGCTGCTGGCCCTCAGAACTGAGTGAGGGACAGAGGCACCAGTCACTACCCGCTCCATTCACACCAGTGGACCCAGGAACTCCGCCTGCATGTGCAGCTGTAAGAGCGAGAGAGTGTGTGTCTGTGTGTGTGTGTGTGTGTGTACGCGTGTGCGCATGTGCATGTGTGTGAAGTGAAGGGCTGGGCAGGGACCTGTCCATGGTCCACCATTTTCCCCTCTCCCAACGTCCAGCCACCGTGTCCAGAAGGGCTGAGGAGGGGCTGTCCCTGGACACGGGGACAGGGAGCCGCAGGAGGGAGCTACAAGGCCTGCGGTCCCCATCCCAGAGCCCGCAGGGCCGGGGATTAGGCAGATAATGCCTCT
Source organism: Geosciurus inauris (assembly GCA_004024805.1). NCBI lineage: Eukaryota > Metazoa > Chordata > Mammalia > Rodentia > Sciuridae > Geosciurus > Geosciurus inauris. Next base: position 36,763 of record PVHX01013393.1, on the reverse strand, counting down.
TGTAAGAACAAGGGATTGCTGCAAGGGGGATGGCGAGTGGGGGCCAGGGACAGGTCAGATTTCTCCTGGGGTGAAAACTGAGCCCCCCAGGAGGAGGCGCCCCTCCTGCCAGGGCCTAATCCCTGTCCTTCTCACCAAAACCCCAAAGAAGAAGCCGTTCACAGGGAGCAGATTCCTGGGATTCATTAATTCAGGATTTGCAGAGGGACTGCCCAGCGTCCCTCCCTGCGGGCAGCAACCTGAGCAGGGCAGGTGGGTGCTGCTGGTCGGGGACGCTCTGGGAACGATGGGGAAAGGAGGCCTGTCTCACTGGCCAAGCTGGGGCCTCCTGGCCATGGAGGCTGAGGGAGGTCCTGGGGACCCTCGGCACCCTGGGAGCTGGGCAGCTTGGGGTCTACTCCACAGCTACTTCCATTTTACCAGCTATTCCTATGGGGTTCTCTCCTTGATGGGTGACACGTCCACACCAGAAAAGCACCTGGTCCTCACTGTCCAGCTGAGGAGTTCTGATCAGGGGCTAGACCCAGGTGGCCACGGGCCGGTTCCCTCCACACCAGCCCCCTACACCAAGGCAACCACGGATCTGCTCTCTGCCACCACAGATCAGTTCTCTTCTTCTAGAACATTCGTTCAGCAGAACCCCACAGTCGTCCTGTTTGCGCTCAGGGCGGCAGCTGCAGACGCCGCGCGGGCAGGGTGAGCTGGAGCTTCTGGAAGGACAGCCTCCAAACAGGGTTCCCTGGAGAAAATCAGTTCGGAAACCCTGGTATCTTCCCGGGCCTGAGGGTCCTGCCTTCTACCCTCCCATCCTTCACGCTCACCTCCTGGATGTTTTTTTTCAAATTCTCCACCAGCCTCCCTGCCCCTGACCAGCCTTGCAGGGATGTCTGGAGTCTCACCTCCTGCCAGTACCACCTCTGAGCCCGCCCCACCAGGACTCTGACCCTGCTCACCCAGGCTCTGCCTCAGAGCAGCTTCCCAAACGCACAAGTGACTCTCTTGCAGAACCTCAATGTCACCCCAATAGAGGAAGGCCAAGCCTTGCCTGGTACCCTAGGCTTCAGCGTCCAGCCTCCTCCGCCTCTAAATCTCATCTGTCGCCTGCACCACGCTGCTGCATTCTTTCTCCCTCTTTCTCTTTTCCGGTCCTCTACTCATGCTGTTCCTTCTTCAGGAACTCCCACAGGAGCCCAACAGACCCAGCTCAAAGACTGAAGTGCCAGGAAGTCTGCCTTGTTCTCCCCCACCCAGCCTGGACCCAGGTTCCCCTCCACCACCACCTCTGCCCCGTCCCCAAGTCTCCCATGCCACCCGCCTTAGTCTGCACCCCTCCCCCACCTCATCTCACGGCCTTCAGGGACGGTGTCTTGTTCAGATCTGGATTCTGGGGCCCGCGCCAGGATTGGCACTTAATAAATCTCAGCAAGGTCCTGCCACTGCCTCTCCCCTCGGCCTCCTGGGCTCTGGCGGGCACACACCTGGGCACACAGAAGTCGGATTGGATTGAACTCAGTCAGCCATGTGGCACTGGGGCAGGAGTGGCACCCAAGGTGATGGCCCGGGCAGGAAGGAGGGGACACACCCAGTTCTCCAAGGACCCGACGGGAGGTCTGGCTATGAACCCTGCCCTCGCAGTCACATGACTTAATAAAGTCATTCAACACTCCGAGCCTCAGTTTCCCTGCCTGTGAACTGGATATGCAAACAATATGCGCTCCACAGTTGTTTTAGGACCCACTGGGGTTCTGCAAGCCAGGGTGTCACCATGGAGGCGCTCTGACCATCACGCTCTGTCGGCGAGGGGAGAGGACAAGAGGGCAGGGAGGCGAGTGTCGGAATGGCTGACAGGCTGGCCCCACCTGCCCAAGGTCGGCCACCTCCTCCGCCAGACCCCAGAACCCCAGCTCAGATAGAAAGCTCCTGCTTGGGCACTGTGGGTGGCCTTCCTGCCAACCCTGGCCTTCCTGCCTCCTTGCTTAGTGGAGAGGCCAGAGGCCAACATCATGGGCAGAAGAGGCAGGGGGAAGCAGGGGAGGCTGTGTCACATTCAGGAAACACAGAAACCATCCCAAGGGGCAAAGGAATGGGGTGCATGGGATGGGCTGGGAAGGAAGGAAGGGCTGGCAGCCACCGCCGGGACGGGCCTGCAGCTCACCACGCTAAGAGGCCAGGTACCGGGGGCCACACAGGTGGTTCCCCACACGCAACCTCAGAAGAAGCAGACGGTGACTTTTGGTGGGGCGGGGGTGGGAGCAGAGGGTGGTGACAGTTGAAGGACAGGGCATCTCCTTGTGGTGACAGAAACCCCCTAAGCTGCTGACAGTCACACCAAGGTCCTTTAATTGGGCAAACAAACAACAGGGCGGGCCTTGCAGCTCAGCCAAGCATCTAAACAGCAGCAGGGGCTTGAGGACTAGGCTCCAGCGAGGGAGAAGGGCCCTGGCCAGGGCTGGCGGGAAGCCTCGTCCTGGATGACGGATGGCATCCCTGTGCTGCCCCGCCACCCCGGGAGGTCGTCAGCGCACCCACTACACAGAGGAGCAAGTCGAGGCTCGGAACGTACTGCCTGGGAAACAGCTGCAAAGCTGGAGTTTGAAACTGTGGCCTGGGCCTGCCTCTGCGCCCACCCCGGGCTTCCCCGGCACTCCAGGAATGTGAGACTGGCACCTCCAGCCTGCCACAGGCTGCCCTGATGGCTGGAGGGCAGAGGGAGCAGCCACCATGCTGGCACCAGACCCAGGCAGGTCCCCACAGGTGTGAGCACCCTGGCCCTGCCCACACAAGTGCTGCCCGCCCTGCACCCTGGCCAGGGTGTGTCACCTCCCTTGGGCAAGCCCAAGCAGCGGGGAACACCTGCCCATCCAATGGCCCAAGGACCAGAGGAGGCCAGCACCCCTGGGGTGACATCTGGGGCTGGGGCAGTGACCAAGGGGCTGGGAGGATTGTTCCGGGGATGTGGCCGTGGGCATCTGCATGCTGTGAGTGTCGGGGTCCCTGTGCTGCTCAGGGGGTGGCAGAGTGCAATCCCGCCTGTCTGGGCACACGCAGGACAGGCGAGGAAGGCCAGCAGCATGAGGGCGCGAGTGTGTCTGTGTGTGTCCCACCTGGACTGAGGGGCGGGGGACTGAGGCAAGTGTGCGTGGGTGACCCAGGTGTGAACACGGGATGCAGAGTGTGCCTGGGACCTGTCACATGCCTGCGAGACCTGAGGGCGGGTGCCCGGGGGGAGGAGTGACAGTGGACCCGGGAGGGGTGAGTGTGGCCACAGGGGAGAGGCGAGGGTCGCTCACGTGGCCATCACCCTGGGCCTGCCCAGCCACCTCCTCCCGATGTTTCGCTTTCTCTGCCCTCTTGGCACCTCCGCGGGCTGGGAGCTCAGACCTCTGCAGGCTGTGAGCCGGGAGGAGTCCATGCCCCGAGCCTCAGTTCACACCAATGTGTCTCGGGAGCAGCCCTGAGGCACCAGCAGGAGAAATGCCAGATACAAGGAACTCGGAGTGAGGCAGCGAACAGAGGGGTTGGGGGGCCCTACGCCACCTGCCCCTGCCCCGGCCATCCCGCCAGCCCAGGCCCCACATAGCTCCCAACTCCAGCCCTCCCCCTGCCTGGGCAGCTCAGGAGCAGGAGACATCTGGGAGTCAGGTCCCACCCTCCTGGGCGGGCAAGGGCAGGCCCAGGGAAGCCAGGGGAGGCGACGCCCAGAACCCCAGGTGCTCTGCCCCAAAGGGGGCCAGGTGGCAATGGGAGGACAGGTGTGGGCGCATTACCAACATGCATTCACTCAACAAACCCGTTCTAGGTATTAATCTGTGCCAAGGCCTGTGCCAGGCACCAGGGATGTCAAAACCAACTACCCTCCCCCTTGCCCTCAGGGGGTCTAGCAAGGGAGGCAGTTTCACTGCAGCATGGCAGGTGCAGAGATGGAGGGCCCCAGACCCAGACTTAGGAAGCGTTCCTGGAGGAGGGGGCCCAGAGAGCCAGGTGCTTCAGGCCAAGCGAACAGCCAGGGCTACCTGGGCATCCATCTTGGTTGAGGAATGGTGGAGACGAAGCTGGACGGCCTCCAGCGCCATGTCAGGTGTGGCATGTACAGCTAAGTCCTGGAAGTGAAACCCGTGTCTACCTGGCGGCATATTTTGCTGGGGTCAGGGAAGGGTGTGTGTTTGCCCAGGTGCACGTATGATCGTTCACATGACTGTGTACAGAAGTCCGTGTGGGACCAGCACCTGGTTGGGGTAGCATGTGCGTTCAAGCAGCCGTATGACTACACGCACGTGTGCAGGAGGACGCGCCCAGAGCCACTCGCGGGGGTGCACAGGTGTGCCATGGTCTGCAGGCCTGGCCCATCAAAGGACATCTACCCTGACCCACCCAGCCCCCAACTCTCATGCTCTCTCCACCATCCCTCTGGCAGACCCTCTCGCTAATCTCTGCCTGGCACCCTGCCAGCTCCAAGGGAGACCGAAGCCCCAAACAGCATGGCACCTGGCCAAATCCCCAGCAAGGCCACAATCCGAGTCTCTCAAGCCTTGGTTTGGGGCCGTACCACCCTTCACTTGCAGGATGAGCCCTTTCCTGCTGTGTGACCAGGGGCATGCCACTTAACCTCTCTGTGCCCCTGCTCTTAACTGACGTCCACACCCACAGGTTGCTGCTTAAAGAGCTGTGGGAAGAGGCTGCTTCTGTGCTGGTTGATTATAAACAAAGAAGATTCCCCTCCTTCTATTTCTCCTGGAAAGGAAGACATTTTTAGCCCTGTGTCTATGAGAGGAAAAGGCCTAAGATCACACATGACCTCTGGCAGTGGTTTCCCTCCTGCTCAGTTATCTCACCTGCAGAACAGGAAGGGACGCGCTGGGGGTGCTTGGGTCCCCCTCCTGAAGTCAGCACAGTGACCTTCCTTCCCTGCTCCCCACAGAAATGGAGGGCACAGTCACTATGCCCATTTGAGCGCCCGCGTCGGAGTGAACTCATGGCCAAGTTCTACACCGCCACCCCAGGCCTCCTCCCCAAAGGAGCACCCACACACAGCAGGGCCCCCCCAAGCCTGGGAGATCTCTGGTCCATACACCCAGAACCTCAGGAAGAGGGACATCAGCCCAAAGGGGCCGGCTCTGCCCTGGGAGCCGCCGGGAGGGCCGTGGCAACCGTGTCTGGTGCAGAGCAATCACACGGCTCACCCGGGAGAAGGTGCCAAGAACACGTGTATTTACACTCCAGCCGCCACCCAGCCAAGCTGCAGCCCAGGATGGTTGCGAAACAGACTGGCAGGTGGGCTTTGGAAATGGCTTCCGGGCGGGCACCCTCTGAGCAATGGAAGCCAAAGGCCAAGCAGGGCTGCTGTGGCAGACTGGTAGGTGCCTCACATGGGAGCCATCCCCATACTGTCTGGGTCCTCATCCCCATGGTGTCCCAGCTGTGAGGCCAGGGACAGCCCACTAGTCTCCTTTGAGGCTCCTTCTGCCTCCATTTCTTCAAAGGCCAAGTCCAGCCTCCCTTGTGGGAAGAGGACAATGAAAGGTCAGGGCTTAGAGCAAATGACTTAATCTCCCTGAAGCCTCAGTTTCCACAACTGTTAACAGGGATGACAGCAGTGCCCAGCTCACAGGCCCATCTTGAGGAGCCGGCTTCCAGCCTGCCTGGCTCATGTGTCTTGCTCAGCACAGCGGCGGTGTGCTGGCAAGTGATTAACAACAGGCTCTGGCCGGGCGGGGGCGGGGGAGGGGGTACTGCAGCTTTGGCCAATTTCCATGGTGTAAACACTCACCCTGACCAAAATCAAGCTATCAGCCAGACATCTCTGAACAGGAGTTTGGGGGAGAACTAAGAATAGTTCATCTTACATAGGTTATTTCCAACAGACAGACGGAAGTAAATAATCATAAAAGAGTAGAGAACTCACACAATTAGGAAGAAATGAACTTTGAGAAATTATCACCTTTGTTTATAATATGATTTATTGAATTGTAAACTTCTATAATTTAACTCTTAAAGATGGCCAACCAAATCCCCAGCACCACACACGCACACACAAAAAAGATAGTCAACCAGCTGCAAATTCCTGTGAATTTAACAGGTTTTGCAAGCCAGCCCGTGCCTGCCCTAGCTAGCCGCGACCTCGCTGATCATTCTGTCACACTTCCTGGACTTCACTCAGACCATTCCTCTGAGTGGAATACCCTTCCCGGCATCCCTTTCCTCTTCCCAAACTCACACTGTTCCCTCAATAATCCAAATGATCTAAATTTTTGGATCCTGCCTCTGAAGACCCCAAGTAAGATTCAGTAGAACCTCAACGAACCCTGGCAACACTGCGAGGTAGATATTGATGGCCCCATTGTTCAGAGGAGGAAACTGAGGCTTGGCAAGATCGGTCAGTGGAAGGGTGCCCTTCCTGGGTGGGGACAGACAATGCCAGGCATTTCCTCCCAGGGAGACCAGGAGGGCAGGTGCCTTCCTGGCAGGGTCTGAGGAACATCTCCTTGCCCACATGCATCACTCCCTCTCATGCCCTTGACCCACGCACTGGGGCATCTGTGCTCCTGGGTTAAGCTGGGGAGGCCCTGGAATGGACCACAAGCGGGGCCAAAGCTGAAAGAGGCTAAGGAAGCTGTGGAGCCTGGGGACCCACTGCCAAGGGCTGGGAGAGGGTGGGGGAGGGCTGTGCTGGGGAGGTGCTGACCCTCTTGTCAGCCTGGGGGAGAAACTTCCAGAGGAATGTAAGCTATGAGTGGGGAGGGGAAAGCAGGCCCAGGCAGCCTCAGTGCCACAGTGCAGCCGTCTGGGGGAAGGGTGGGGAGGGCGTGAGCCAGAGAAGACCCTGGCGGGGCCCTTGTCCTTGATGGCCACCCCAGAAGCAAAACCTCAGACTCATCCATCGTGAGAGCTAGGACCCTGTGAGCCCTGAAGGGCCGAGGGACACAGTAGGCCCCCAGCTGCCCTGTGAGGAAGGATCTCCCTCCTGCGGCCCTGCTGAGGCAGACAGGGGGCACAGGGAAGCCCGTGGGGTTCAGAAGAGGGTTCAAACCCACCCCCACAGAGCACAGACCTAGACCCAGCGCTGCCATGAGCCTCCTCCCATTCCTCCAGAAACTTCTGCCCCATGATGGAGGGTGACGTGCCCCTCCAGAAACTTCCATCTCGTGATGGAGGATGACGTGCCAGTAACGGCCCTGGGTGGGAGACGAGATGGACACACAGAAATTAGCGGTGTTCCCAGGGGCACGCGGTCGGGTTGCTGGGTGAGCAGCAGCCTGGCCCTGACCAGACAGTGGGCTCCTGAGTCCTTGACCTCCAGTCGGGGCCCACAGGCTGCTGGACATAGTGATGGCTGGATGAGCAGAGCTGGCTCCTGCCTGCGACCTGGGGCGGGCCCACATTACTACTGAACCCCCAGACTTGAGACCAGGTCAGTCCCCCATGGCCACCCAGTAGCCAGTGTAGCCTCTCTTTGCCAGTGTAGAGCTAATCTTGTGCCCTCACATCAGCCCTGGCACTGAGGTCCATCCTCTGGGCTTCAGTTTCCCCACCTTGCTGGGGGGTGTTGGGGTGGGGAACTCGGACAGGATGGGAGCTCCAGGAGATGGTAGAGATGAGCCAGAAGGGAAGGCAAGGGACCTCCTGCCCTGCCCGCAGGGCCTTGGGTCTGAAGGATGCGTCATGCCAGCCACCATTCAGCAGTTTCCAAATCGTTGCAAAACCCAGAGATGATCCAGAGTTCCCTGTCAGTCCTGTGGGAGGAGTGGGGTAAGGACACCCCGGAGGGAGGAGAGAGGGAGGGAGCAGAAGCCAGCCTTCAGGGACAGGGCCGCTCCTCAGCCCCAGGCCCAGCGCCTCCAGTGCCACACACCTGGCCAGCCAACCCTCCTCTCCACACCCCTCCAAGGGGAGGGGAGCCGCACACTGTCTTCCTGGGGCCTTGGGTCCACACAGGTCCCTAAGGGCTGCCACGGAGCAGGTGCGGGGGACAACAGAAGAATGGTCCCCAGCTTCTCCTGGCCCCATGCATGACACTGAAATTTAGAGATAAACCGTTTGGAGAAAGAAACCTGTGCCCAAACTCTGTGCAGGCCACCAGGCAGGCTCCTTAGGGCTGGAAAGACATCGTTTGGTGATAAAATGACACTGGCTTAGTGCTGGGGTTTGCTGGGTGCTAGAGCTCGTGCCTGGCATGCCCGAGCCCCGAGTTCCACCACAGCACTGCAGGAACAAAGGCCCAGGGGCCCACTGGAGGTGCCCTGCTCCTCAGGTGTTAAGGGATCAGGGTTCAGCCCCACTCCCATCCTCTACCCGCCACAGACGAGCATCTATGAGCCAGGCACAGCCCCCAGGGAGCTGCACACATTTTGTCCCTGTCCCCGTCCCCTCCCTGGGGGACAGTTGTGCATCCCTCCCCAGCTACAGTGAGGAAACTGAGCAAGGCAAAGAAGTCACCTACCAGGGTCACAGCACAGAAGGAGCAGAGTCAAGACCAGATCCAAGACCCGCCCTACTCCTGCTCCAGGAGGCAGCAGCTCGTGGCCTGTGGCAGGTCACGTGTGCCTCTGGCATTCTCTGCCATGTGCACAAGGCAAGAGCTGTAGAACCACCGTCTCCAGAGAAGGAAAGAGCTGTTCAGCCTGCTGGATGGGTGTGGGTGACAGTGATGTGGGGGAGGTGATGGTGGTGATGGTGGAGGTGATGGTGGTGATGGTGGAGGTGATGGTGGTGGTGGAGGTGGTATTGGTGTTGGCGGTGATGGTGGTGGAGGTGGAAGTGGTGGTGGTGGAGCAAGTCCTGGGGACCTGGGTCAATCCTGCACCTGGGTCAATCCCCTTCCCAGGCAGCTCTCCCTCTGCACCCATTTCCCTGTGCATACAGTGGAGGCGGGAGCATTGGTGTGGGTCAGAGAGACCCACCATGCACAGCACCTGGTCCAGCGGCTTCTCAATGATGGCTTTCTGTCCCCATCTCCTCCGGGACCTGAGCCTGGGACAACCATTGTCTAAGCTAGGAGTCTCCCTGGGCTCTGGGATGGCAGAGAAGGGCTCCCACCCTATCCCACCAAGCCCCGCCATCACAGCTGGCAGGCTTGAGCTCGGCTCCCTCTGGAGTCCTGCCTCGGGACAGAATCTGCCCACCCCTCTGCCCCACCAGGGGGGAGATGAGCTCTCAAGGGGCCGCCAGGTGAGCAGTCCCTAGATGCCTCCTGAGGTCTCTGCCAGCATTTGGCAGGTGGCAGGACCAGGATGCGGGGTGGAGAGGGCCCAGCCTGGAGTATTTAAATATTTGCTTTCTTACAGAATGGCATTCTTCGGAATATTAGCCCATTTGTATAGAATTCGTCAGCGCCCGGCCCCCAGCTGCCGCAGGATTCCAGGGGGCAGGAGGCGCCTGCAGCCTCACCTGATGCGAGCTCTCCAGCAAGTCCCAGCACAGGGCCTGCCTGCCCAAGACGGGGGTGGGGGTGGCAGTGGGCGGGCAGGGATCCCAGACTCTCCTGAGCCAGCTTGTGCCCCACGGAGGGCAGCTGGAGAGCCCTCCGGAGCAGCAGAGAGGTGGCTGCTGGCCTTTCCTTCACATATATGCCCACAGTCACATGTACATGCTGGCCACGCAAGCTCAGGGCCAATGGGCCAAAGTCCCCTTGGGCCAGCCCAGGGACCGCCAGGAAGAGACACAGGAAAAGCTGCCCAACCTCTGATGGAGTTCCAGAAAAAGCCATGGGGGTCATAGAAGAGCTAGGTTCACATCCTAACACTGACTCTTAACTTGCTGTGTGAGGTTAAACAAGATACTTTATGTCTCTGGGCCTCCCTCCCCGACCTGTGTAATGGGGATAATAAAGGTGATTGCTTGAAGTCATGTAAACGAACATGCTTTGGTACTCAGGAGTGGGTGGGGAGCAGCACCTGGGATTTGGCAAATAAGCCACTTCGCCTGGCCAGCCACACATGCATTTATGTTGGCTCCATCAACCAAGCACTTAGTGACCTTGAGGCCGTCAGTCCCGTTTTCCAGGCCTCGGGGTCTCCACTTGTAAAATGTGTGGGTTGGAACACAGACCCTGATGTTCCTGCGTGATCACCATGTGAGGCATCAACACTGATCACCAACGCACGACTTCCTCACAGCTGAGAGGAAAAGCGAGAAGCAGGTTCCTGAGACGGCGGTGTCTGCCTCTGAGCGTGAAGGTGTGGCGCCCAGCGCTCCGGTGTGCGCCGAGCGGGCTCTAAGGCCCGCAGGATACATCGCCACTCCCGGGCTGAGGGGCCCTGGTCAGGCTGGTCACCCTCGCCCCTCAGTCTCCCCACCTGTAAAAATGGAGGAATGACACTGGCTTCCTGGGAGGGGCTTGAGTTTTGAGTGACGTGTGTGGTCCACAAGGTCGGCAGGGTCACCCCTTCCGAGAGTGCCTCCCTGCCTTCCTCCAGTCGCTCTGTCCTTCCTCCCTCGCTCTCAGGCCTGGGGAGCCCCTGGGTAGCACTCCAAGAGGCAGCCAGGCAACAGATGAAGCCCCCGCTCTAAAGAGTCATGTCCCAGTGGGAGGAGAAAGGGAAAGACAGTAAATCAGACTAAGACACAGGGTGAGATGACCGAGTGGCCGGTGGGGCCCTGGAAGCTCTCTTGGGTAGGCATGTTTGAGGGGAGACCTCCGAGCAAGAGAGCCATGCCAGGATGAGGGGGAAAACACGCCAAGCAGAAAGAGAGTCTATGCAAAGGTCCTGAGGCAGGGATCAGCTTGGACAGCTCTTCATTCTGTCCATTACACCCTCCACCCATTTCCTTAATGGTACAACAAGGCCCCAGGACCAGCTGGCCGCAGCCTGCTTCAGGAAAGTGATAAGACACTGTGGACTCTCTCCTGGCCATCATAACTCTTTCTGAATTTAGGAAAGGTGTCAAGTCTTCCCCCCTGCCAAGGGTGAGGAGCACAGGGCCAGGCTGGGCTGCCGAGCCTGATGGGCTCCTCCGGGGAGCAGGGATGCCTGGGAGGAATGCGGCCCCTCTGGGAGCCTTTCAGGCCAAAGTCAGATCTTGAAAGGGCTCAGCTCCACGGGTGGGGATCAGACAGGCTGCAGGGCCAAGCTGGGATTACAGCAAATCCCCAAAGCACAAAGCCAGGCGGGGCCCAGCCACCACCCTGGAAAGCCCCCTCTGCTGACCCCAGCCCCAATCTGGGACTGATCCTTTGTCCCTTCCTGTCCCTCGGCCCACAGGGCTGTGGAGGTGAGACCCCAGGCCAAAGCCTTGGGGAGGGGGGAGTCTCAACACGGCCTCCCCGACCCCAGCCCTTTCCTCCCAGGACCCTGGCCAGCCCGACCAGGCTGCAGCCTCCAAACCAGGCACCTCCTGAGGCTCCATGTGGTCCCCGAGCTGTCCTTTCACCCTGCTGGTCCTTCTCCAAGTTCTGGCCTTATTTTGTAAACTTTTGATGAAGGTCTGGTAAACATAGTGCTCAATTAATTTGCAAAAATCTCAATACATCCACGTGAGCAGCACCCAGAAGCCCCTTTCAGCCCCCCCTCCTGTGTGGTCACTCCCTCCTTCCCTGCCGGGGGCGACCACCCCCTTGGCTTCCTTGCTGAGGATGGGCGTGGCCCGTCTTCCTGCTGCGTAGGCCACACAGTGAGTGCCAGGCACCACCTTTGTGAGGTTCATGCACACAGTTGCCCAAAGGGATGATTCAGTCCTTCGCATACAGTTATCCATCCTGTGACTACACCGTCTGCTCCCGTTGATGGACAGTTGAGCCATTTCCTCCAAACAGAGTGTAGCTGTCATCTCCTGCTGCATAACAAATTACCCCATGGCTTAGCAACTCAACATGACCATGACCATTTATCATCTCATCGTTTCTGTGGATCAGGAAGCCAGAGGTAGCCTAGCTGAGTGGTGCTTCTCAGGCCCTCTCACCTGGCTGCAGGCTAGATGAGTGTGACTGCGGGCAGTGGAAGGCTTGACCAGAGCAGGGACTTCCCAAGGCGGCTGCTCCCATGTTGCAGGAGGCCTCTGTTTCTGACCCGGTGGGCCTTTCTGCAAGACGGCTCAGGGGAGAGGGACCCACCACCTCCTCCAGGGAGGCCTGGCCGAGCGTCTCTGAATACATCTGGATACCACCACCAGGCTGGACTCCCTGCTGCATCCAGTTCTGGGTCCTTGGCCCTGGGGAATAAGGCTGACCTGCTCGCTCCCCACCCACCCAGCTCCATGGGCACCGAGGGGCAGCCTCTGGTGGAAAACGCCACACCCCTGCAGTCAGACCCAGGTCCTTGTCCCCGTGTGTCCCGGAGTGTCTCTGAGTCCCCAGACTTGGGGGACAACAGCAGCAGCGCCCACTCAGGACTCTCTGAGGACTAAACTCACCAGAGCAGCCCCAGCCCCCGGGCGCACCCGATGCACTTGCTCCCTGGTCTGTGGCGTCCATCCTTATAGGCCTTCAGGGAGAAATCGAGGCTCAGGGAGACGAGTCACATGTGCCTCAGGTCACATAAAGGACCTGAGCCCAGGCTCACCTGCCTCAAAGCATCGCCTGTCATACACACACACAGACACGGACACACACACACACACATGCACGCACGTTGTTGCTCATGCTCCACAGTCACCCTCCCTCACCGGGCTGGCCGCCCCCATGTGTCCCGAGCTCTGGGCCTCATCTGACCGATGCCTGTAAGCAGGCCTAGGTACCGATGCCATTGTGCGGGTGGAGAAGATGAGGCTCGGGAGGTGGAGCCACCTGCCCGCGGTCACTGGCCGAGCAGGAGTTTGAGCGCAGGACTCCTGGCTGCGCCGGGAGGCTGCCCAGGATGGTCCAGGAGCCTCAGCAGCTCCACAGCTCCACCACCCAGGGCTCTGGGACTGGGTGGGGTCCACCATTCCTTCCCCCCAAGTCTTGTGGTGACTTGGTTGGGACTCCCCCAAGGCCCTGGACCCACTGGCCCAGTCTTACCCGGCCTGGCCTCTGGGGCACCCTCTGCCCACAATGCCCCCACCCTCAGGTTCCCGGGCCCCAGGCTCTTCTTCTTTTCTTTCACTTTGAGCCAAGCAGGTTAGAAACACGCCCAGAGCGCGCCCCTCTCGCTTTAGTGCGCTCACATAATATGTGGCAAAGACGGCAGCGCTCATCGCTCGGGACCCACATTTTTTAGTGACATTAATCTCTAGCCGGAAAAGCCTCTCTGGACGGTTCTTTTCAGGCTGAAGGCACTTAACGTTGGCCAGGGGAGCAGAAGGGGCCGCCTGGAATTCCTCTCGGCCTCCCCAGCACCACACCCACCAGCCCAGCCCAGCCAGCTTCCCTGCTTGTGGCGGGGGTGAAGGGGACGCCTGCAGGGGACGTGGGGGCAGAGGGAGGGCTGAGTGAGGCCAAGAGCTGGTGCCCGAGAGCACAGCTGGGTGTCACTTGAGGGGATGCGTGCACGGGTGGCCTGGTGCCCCGGGACGTGCGTGCACGGGTGTGCAGGGGTTGTGCGTGTGTGGTTGAAAGCGTGCAGCTGTGTCCGCCACGACGCCCGTAGGCCCATCCAGAATGCGTGGAGAGCCGCGTGTGCCACCCGCCCGGGGCCTGCACTGGAGTGTGTTCGTGGGGACCCAGCGGGGAGGGTGAGCCACCAAGGGTGTGCATGAGGCTGGGCCTGTGCCCGGGTGTGGGAAGCTAGCCACAGGCCAGGGTAAGTGGCAAGGCTTTACCTCTGTCCCAGCCCGTGGTCCCCACACGTGCACCTGGTGCATCTGGACTAACTCCACACTGGCCATTCTGGGTCAGGTGACCCGTGAACAAGGCTGCAGACTGGGGCGTCCCGTCTGAACTCACAGGAGCCGATCCCAACTCCACACGCAACTCCTTCACACTGGTGGCTTGCAGTTGACGGTGGCGGGGACTCTGATATGTGCACCAGGGAGATCAGCAAACGCCAGGGCCAAGCCGCCCTTCTCCAGGGAGCCCGTTGTTAACACTTGCCAGCACACCACTGAGGAAGACAGCCTGTCCTCCTCTGCACCAGGTCCCGGATGTGCTGATTTTCTTGTGCATGAAAGAATATGTTTGCACACGCAGGTGTGTAAGTGGGGGGGGGTGCCTATTCCCAAAGTAGCTCCAAACCTGAGTGGCGTGAGCGCACGATTAGAACATGAACTCAGAAGAAAGACAGAGGAGGCAGATGGAGGGTCGAGGAAGGTTCCTGGGCGCAGGTTTTGCATTGCTCCAGGGGATCCCTTCCTAACCTAAGGGCTATTTAGGAAATTCTCCGAAAATGAAAACAGCCAAGGAAAAAAGACTGCATAATGTGAAAATTGGCATGATCCTCACCTAGTACTGAGCACCGTCAAACCAAACGCAGTAAACCCCACAGCCCTACAGGCAGGGACACCCCAGGCCAGAGAGTCTAGCAAAAGGGATAGACTGGCCAGGATGTGGAAGGGAAGACAGCCTCAGTTTCCTATATTGACCTCCCGTCAGGTAGCTGTGTGGTTTTGAAAAAGTGGCTTAACATCTCTGAGCCTCAGTTTCCTCACTGCAATATAGAGACCTAAGGTTTTTCTGTGTGAACTCAATGTACATAAATGGAACATAAAAACAAGGGGCTGTATGTCACCACTCCCAAGCCCCTATACTCTGGCCACTTGGTGCTGACCACAATATAACTTTAATTCCTATCATCTTCTGCATACTCATGGCTATTATCAGCCCCAGTCTGCAGATGGCATCACGGAGGTTCAGAGGCATCAACAGACTTGGCCCCGCCACAGAGCTAGAAAGCGTGGATTCAGGTTTGTGTGACATCCAGACCTGAAAGATCGGCCACTGCCTTGGGGAGTGCTGGAGAGCCAGAGTGGAGGCCCCAGACCACGGCTCAACCTGGTACAGACTGAGGAGGGGCGACGTGCCCAGACGGAGCACAGGTGTGGAGGCCCAGAGGCAGCGGGAAGGGCTGCCCCTGGGCTGGAGCAGAGGGAGGGGGAGCTGGGGCCCCACTCTGGAGCCCCGCAGAACCTCAGGGAGCTTGGAATTCTGCCCAGGAGCTACGGAAATCTCTAGAAGAACGTCCAATAGGGCACTGAAGACGTGGTGAGGACCAGGTGTCTGTTCGAGAAGAATCTGTCTGGCTGGTGACACGAGAGTGGGTCAGACAGGAGGCAGGTGTAGAGGCCGACAGGAGGTGACCACACCGTCCAGGTGAGAGAGGGCTGTGCGGGGGCAGGTGGTGGCCAAGGGGATGGAGAGAGGTGGATGATCTGAGAGATGCGTGGAGACGTGGGCCCAGCAGGCTGTGGCAAGGGGAGGCCTGAGGGCTGAGGCGGAGGCAGGAATCCAGGTTGAGACCAGGGCTGGGGGCAGCTGGCGGCCCTGAGATGGGGACGCGGCAGGAGGAGCAAAGCTTGAGTCCAGGTAGAAGCTGTCCACTGATGCCCCTGAGTGTCCAGTGGGGACAGGGGCAGCAGCCAGGGCTCCCCACTCAGGAGGCAGGAGCAGCAGAGCACAGGGCCGGAAGGAGGCTCCCCAGGGACAGCGGGCAGAGCCCCGACCTGCATCCAGGAACCTGGTGAGGAGCGTCTCCACCAGCCCAGGACTCGCACGTGCCCCATGCGCTGGACGCTGTTCAACAGGCTTTGATCTACTGATCACTGAAGTCCCACGGCTGCTCTCTGAGGGCACCAGGAAGGGCCCCACTCTGGAGGGCTTCAGAGGCGGGGCCCCTTATCCAGGGTCACTTGACTAGAAAGTGGTGGCCTGGGTCCTAAACCCAGGTGTGGCGGCAGAGCCCAAGCTCACAGCTCCCACGGCTAGAAGAGAGCTCAGAAGATGGAGAGGTGTGGCCAGGGAGGCAGGAGGGAAGCGAGTGTACAGGGCCACCGAGCCGAGAGAGGAGAGGGCACCTGGCCGCTGAGACCCACAGGAGTGGTTCCGTCTCTCTATTTTACACAGGAGGACCCAGAGGTCCTGGAAGGTCAAGTTACAGGACAAATTCAGACTCAAACTCCAGCGGATCTGACGCCAGGACAACCAGAAGAGCGTTGGGACGGCAAGGAGGACTCCAGACCCTTCTCTGCTCCCAAGGCCCCAAGCCTCGGCTCAAGCCCTCTGGCCTCCTCTGGCCTCGCTCACCAGCCAGCTGCCAGTCCCACTCACCCTGCGTGTGAGGCACGGCTGGTCAGGACCCAGTCTCTGGAGGTGTCTCTGGGAACATCACCCCCTCTCCACTCCCAGGGAGCTGAGCACCAAGGCAGCCAGGTGGCACCAGGAGAGGCCACTGGAACCCCGGTGCCCTGGCAGCCCACTGCCCCTGGGTGCTCCATTGATCTCTCTAGCGAGATGACATCAAGGGGTGTTTTTACAGAGAGGGGGACCTTGGGGGCTGAGCAGGCACAGCAGCGCCAGGCCCTTCATCACCCGGCTGAGAAGCCACGGCCGTGGGCAACTGGATCCCGGAGGCTGGTGGGCACACCCTGCCCGACCTTGCACCTCCGCCCCGCGCTCTGCTGGGGGCCCAGGGACCAGGCAGGCTGTGGGGTGCATGTGTTCTGGGTGTGTGAACACGTGTGTGCGGCTGCACTGATACACGTGTGTATCCACAGACGTGTGTTCACGGCTGCACGTGTGGCCACCGTCCTCCATGACCATGTGTGAAAACAGACCGGAGCCCTGGCCGGACTGGGTTCAAGGTCAGCCCCTCCCCCGGCTAGCAGGGTCCCTGGGCCGGGTGCTTCACCTCAGGGAGCCCGTTTCCTCAGCTGTCACCAGTGATGCTAATGACTGCATGTTCTCGTGGGGACAGGGAGATGCTGCTCTTGTGGCCTTGGCCCCTGTCTAATGAGCACACATTCTGTTCTCATTACACATGATGGTGTGGACACGTCAGCATGTGTGGTGGGCAGAACCCTGCCCCGGGTGTGTGGGCGGCGCCTGTCCACAGGCTCAGATGTCACTCCCGTGGTTATGTTCCGCCATGTGGCCGAAGAGAGCTTGGCCAAGTGTCCATCTCACCACGAGGCCCTGTACAGGCCTCCAGATGCTGCCCAGAAGTCAGAGAGAGGCCGGGAGCCTGACGGAGGGAGCAGTCTTCTCCATGCTGAGATGGAGGGGCCTGTGGGTGGCCATAGGGGCTGAGAGCAGCCCCTGTCATCAGCCACCAAGAAAGTGGGACGTTTGTCCCACATCTGCAAGGTGCTACTCACAGCCATCTGAGCTTGGAGCCCCTCAAGAGCCACAAGATGAAGCCCAGTGGCACCTTGTTCAGCCTCTTGGACCCAAGCGGAGACCTCGGTCCTGCTGCCCCACCGCTAGCTGCTCGGGTCAAGGGACTGCTAGAAGGATTTCGCCAGCGTTGGAAAGCTCCTGGGAGACTCCAGAGGCCCTGGGAACTTAACACACTCCATGGATTTCTGTTTTGGGCTCTGGGTGACACCTGGTCTACCCTCTAATGCCAAGCTGTCATGGGCAGAAGGGACGAAAAGTGAGGTCTAGAAGTGGCAGAGAGGTACCCTCGGATAGACACTCTGAGATCTGCGTGGCTGTAGCAGGTCACTGACTCAGTGGAGCCTCGGTTGGCAGGAGAGGCGGAGGAAACAGATGGCACCAACGCTCCTCAGTGAGTCAGAGGATCCACCTGCAGCAGGAGAGGCCGTGGCTGGTCCCTGCACTGACAGTCCAAGGCCCGTGTCCAGGGTCTCTCCAGAGGCTGGCTGGCATGGGCCCACACCAGGAAACCCACAGGGGAGGCCAGGGCCTCACCCTGGCCAGTGCCCTTCTCCCTGTAGCTGTCAGCCACCTCCTCCACTCTTGCCAGCCGCCCTCTCCAACCCACAGACCTTGCCTGTGTCCCGCGCCACGGTCCTGCCTGGTCCACACAGAACCCATATTTCCCTGCGGCCTCTACCCCCATCGCCGCTCCCCTGCTCTCCGCCGTCCAGTCAGCACCCTAAAGAGATCATGAGTTCAAAGCCAGCCTCAGCGCTTTCACGAGGCCCTAAGCAACTTAGCAAGACCCTGTCTCAAAATAAAAGATAAAAAGGGCTGGGGATGCGACACAGTGGCTAAGCGCCCCTGGGTTCAATCCCCAGTACCCCCCCCACCCCGCCAAGGAAAAAAAGAAGAAAAGAAAGAAAGAAGAAACCCCTCTCACTACTTTTCTAGGAGTGTACCAATTTATTCCAGGCAGATACTAACAAACACGTCCACTGCCCTTCTTCATAGAAATAGCGTATCAGCCTTCATTCCTCCAGCTGCCACTGTCTTGGCAATGACCCGCCTTGGTACCTAGAGGGCTGCCCCCTTTCCTGGGTAAAGGCTGCAGAAGGCTCCACTGCAGTCAAAGACACAGAACGCTTCTGCTCCTGGTGCACTTGAGGCTGTCTCGACCCTGCTATGTGTCACAGGAACGTCATTTCACACACATGCGAGTGTTTCTGGAGAAACTCCTAGACGTCAGGTTGTGGGGTCAAAGGCTGCGTGAAGGGCCAGGCTTCCTGTGGAGGGTGTAACCGTTTGCAACCCTAAAATGCCAATAATTTATCCAACTTCATAACTTCTATCTGATAAGTGAAAAACGGCATCACGTGGTAGTTTCGTTTATTTCTTTGGGGTCCTGGGGATTGAACCCAGGGCCACTCTACCTCTGAGCTGCATCCCTAGCCCTATTAATTTTTTGTTTTGAGACAGAGTCTAAGTTTCCCAGGCTGGCCTCAAACTTGCAATCCTCCTGCCTCAGCCTCTCAAGTTGCCGGGATTATAAGCATGCACCACCGCACCCAGCCACAGAGTAGTTTTGTTTTTTTGTTTCTTGGGGGTTTTTTTTGGTACCGGGGATTGAACTCAGGGGTACTCAACCACTGAACCACATCCTCAGCCCTATTTTGTGTTTTATGTAGAGACAGGGTCTCACTGAGTTGCTTGCTTAGCACCTCGCCCTTGCTGAGGCTGGCTTTGAACTCGTGATTCTCCTGTCTCAGCCTCCCACAGTGCTGGGATTACAGGCTTGAGCCACCGCGCCGGGCTCACAGAGTAGTTTTAATAGGCGGTTTCCTTATTTTGAGTATGAGTGACCACCCTTTCATATTCTTCTCAAAGAGCTATTTGTTTTCCTTCTCTGTGAGTGATCTGTTCATGTATTTCATCTATTTTTCTATTGAGTCGCCAGCCCGTTCTTTTTGATTTACAAGAGCTATTTATATATGAGGGAAATAAGCTCTGAGCCCATTGAAATAACAGCTTAAATCATTTAAAGAATTTCTTAAGTGTTAGGTGGAATTCCCTGTGAAATTCTCCGAGCCTAATGGTTTCTTTGTCTAGAAATAACTATTCCTTCTAAAGTTATTGATCTGTTTAGATTTTCTATTGCTTCTAGATACATTTTTATAGGTTCAATTTTCTTCAAAAATCATCCATGAGTTCATTTGGATGAATCCACATTCTCAAGTATATTTGCATACTATTTTTATTTCCTCTTCATAACCACTTTTTATTTTATGAACTTGTGCGTTTTCTTTTTCTTGTCCTTTTTCCTGGATTAGATTACCTAAATTTTATCTATTTTGTCTTTTAAAAATAATGTTTATTAGTTCTAACTTATAAACCAATAAAAATTAGTTCCTGATTTCTAATTCATTTATATCCACTTTTGTCTTTATAACTTTTTACTGTTCTAAGGTTTATTTTATTGCTGTTTTTTTGACTTCTTGGATTGGATACTTAATTTATGTACTTTCAATCTTTATTACTTATTAATAAAAATGCACAGAGCTATAAATTGTTTTCTGAGCTCTGCTTTATTAGTATTCCATTGTGCTGATATGAATCCATATTATTATCTCAACTTTGTAGGTTTCTGCAATCTGTATTGATTTCCTTTTTGATTCAAAAATGGTAAAATTTATGTTTTCTGGTTGCTTCATTGTTATAAACGTGACTGTGATTAGGAACTATGCTGAAATTCATTTACTTCCTCTCACTTCTCCTTTCCTTTGAGGACTTATTTTTCATATTTCTGAATGTTCACCTTCCTATCTATAACATAATTACCTTCCTATTAATTTCATAGATGAATTAGACTCATTTGTCCTCTGGCTTTAAAAATGAGGAAACCCCGTGGTGGGTGGGTATGTGCGTGTATGAGGCTCCGTATCTTTTCTCCCTCTTTCCCTTTCACTATTTGTAAGGTGTAATTTTTGCGAGATTTCCTTCATTTCTGCATTTTTCATCCTGTCCCATAATTAGGATCCTCATCTAGGTATTAGTTTCGTAGACAAATGGACTTAGTTTCTTGGTTGATTCTTTTTTTTTTTTAATTTTTATTTATTTATTTTTTAGTTGTAGGTGGACAGAATATCTTTATTTTATTTTTATGTGGTGCTGAGGATCGAACCCAGTGCCTCACGCGTGCTAGGCGAGCACGCTACCACTGCGCCACAATCCCAGCCCCATCTTGGTTGATTCTTTTGCCTTACTTTTTCTTCTCCAAGTTCATCTGCAAAAAAAGGTTCATGGGGTGGGTAGGTGGCGCACGCCTGTAATCCCAGCGGCTCGGGGGGCTGAGGTGGGAAGATTGTGAGTTCAAAGCCAGCCTCAGCAATGATGAGGCACTAAGCAACTCAGTGTGACCCTGTCTGTACATAAAACACAAAATAGTGGTCAAGTGCCCCTGAGTTCAATCCCTGGTACCAAAAAAGAAAAGGATCATGGAACTGTTTTGGTACTGGGGATTAGACCCAGACCTGCTCCATCACTGAGCTACATCCTTATCCTTTTTTCTGAGGCAAATTTTTTTCTGAGACAAGGCTGGCCTCCAGACTTATGATCCTCCTGCCTCAGTCTCCCGAGTCACTGGAATCACAGGTGGTATGTGCCACTGTGTCTCAGTTGGATCATAGAACATTTATTCCCTCAGTTCAGAAAAACTGGAGTAGATTTCTACAGAGCCCAGCTAAGGAGTCGATCAGCTGAGGAGGCTGAAGACCAGAGATAGAAGTGATGACTTGAGTCACCAAGGCCTGGGCCAGCAACTGAGCCAGGACAAGCCACCCTGGTGGGCACTTAGCCCTCCAGCCCCAATCCACTGTGCTGTCTTGAACAGGGACTGGGAAGTGCTTACTGGGTTGAGGTGACTCTCTCCCACCCACCCCCTAGAGCCTCACCTGGGACTTGGTGGGAAATTGCTGGAAGGAGGATTCCCGTCCCTCCCCAGGGACCAGCCAGGCTGGGAGGCTCCGGGCACATCCTCAGGCGGAAAAAGTGTGAGCTCATCCCCACTGCTGAGGGCAGAACGGGCCGGGCAGGGGCTCCACCTGTTCCTGATAATCTCTCTAATCCTGCCCCATAATTATTCTTTATTAGCTGAGGCCGCTGCCTCCGTTACACGCTGCAAGGAGGGCGTCGCGGTGAAGACGCGGGGATCAGACACTGCTCACATTTTCCAAAAGGGTTTATTTGCCGCGACAAAAATAACCTCCCGGGGGGAAGGCTGGGCTCCTGCCTTGCTCCGTCCAGGTGTCCAGCGTCAGAGCCCTAGGGCCTCACTTCCCAGAGTCAGACTGGAGATCCCTGCCAGGTGCCTGTGGCCCCCAGTGTCCCCTAAAAGCAACAGGTTGACACTGCGATTCCGTGTGACCGGAGCAAAGGTGTGTAATGGAGAGGAGCAACTGGACCTGGAGGGGTGGATGGAGCCAAGGACGTAAGTGCTCACCTGCTGGGCACTAGGGAGCTATGGAAAGTTCTAGAAAGGTAACCATGGTCAGATTGTGCTTTAGGAAAACCCTTCTGGCTCAGAGTAGAGATCGGGTGGTGGAGCTGCTGAGAGCACTTGAGGAACTTGGAACATCCCAGCTGAGCAATGAGGAGTCTGGAACCTGAGAAGGAAGGGGACAGGAGGAGAGGCAGGTTGGGGGCATCAAGGGACAATGACGCAATCCTGCTCACTCTAGTGGCATACGGTCCATCAGGGGACATGGTCAGACAAGAAATCAGGGTATCCAGTGGCCTCACGATTTCGTGCCCAGCCCTACCCTCTCTCCAGCACCCTGTGTTCAGCCTGGCACAGGATCTTCATGGGCACCCAAGAACCTGTCCTCCCTGTCCTGCCAGGACACACTGCTGCCCTCCACCTGGCCCGCTCCCCCTTCCTGCCACCCACCTGCGCTGCCCGCCCCCACGTCCCCCAGCCTCTGCCTGGCCGCTCTGTCTCCCCACAGACAAGCCCTGCTCCCCACTTCCCGACCAGCCCGACCTTGCTCATTTCCTGTCCACACCTAGGTCTTACTGAAAAGCTTGGCTGGCAGGTCCCCCCTGCCAGGAAGCCCGATCCTGCAGCTGGCAACGGCCTCCTGCCTGCCTCCCTCCCGTGGCCTCTCTGCCTCCCTGCAGTCTCTGAATCCGTGTATCCTTCCTGCCTCCATCACGGCCTGGGGTGCCCTCGACCCTCCCTCTCTCCCAGCGTGAGGATCAGGCACAGCTTCAGTCTTCTCTGACCTCGGCCTGGTTCCCTCCTTTTCACTCTGCTCCTAATGTCCTCCCGGGACTCCTACAACTCATGGTGCGTCCATTTGAAACAACGCTCGCCTGGGCACTCACGTCCCAGCAGCCAAGGCAGAGCCCCTGGAAGGAGGTCAGAGAGGTAGGTGCGGCACGGGGCCACCACACACCCGAGCCACACTTCAACACAACGCCCAGCAGAGGGACAGCCCTGGGCGCCAGGAGCAGAGGGCAGGACAGCTTGCTTCCCGCCCTGCAGGAGTTCATGCTCTGGTTGGGGAGAAGGACAGATGAGGCCACCCCAGGACACCAAGTGGCCTATGCCACAGCAGAACTGGAACTCATCCCCGCCTGAGGCCCCGGCCTGTCTCGCGTGAGGGGTGGCAGGAGCCTGGTGTGACACTGGAGGCCCCTGTGGATAAGCATCTTGGGCTCCATCTCAGCTTTGCCAGTTACCACCCCGCTGGCCTCTGCAAGTGGCTCCAGCTTCAGCACCTGTATTCCAGGCACGTGAAATCCCCTTGACGCGAATCCACAGAGGAAATGCCTCACCTGAGCCAGTCTGTGTCAAGGTGGCTCAGCAAAGAGCCTGGCGGGGATGGGGCTGGACAGACCCAACTTGTAAGTCTTTACTGTCCATCTCATTGCTGGCTGCGGAACCCTGGACCAGGTGTCGAGGGACATATCTCTGGTCCCAAACCTGCCTCTTCCTCTACCCTTCCCTCAAGTGCCCTGGAACAGATCCTGAACTAGGAACTGGGGAACCAGATGGGTCTCCCTTCCTGCCCGGTGGGTTTGAAGGGGGTCTGTCTCCCTCCCTGATGTCCACTCTGGACTCCTGGCTCTTTTTCACCCCTTCCCTCTGCCAGAGTTGACTCCTGCGAGCTCCCAGCCCCGCTCAGCTCCCTCCTTTGCCGTGTTCAGGCCTCTCCCAGGGGCCTTCCCTGACCACCCTCCTCAAGTCCTCCTCCTGGACTTGCTTGGTGTCCTCCACAGCACTTAGCAAAACCTGACCTGACCTGGCAGACGTGACCGGCCGACCTTCCATCTCCAGGGGCAGGTCTGAGGACTGCTCAGTTCACAGCTGCAGCCCCAGCACCACAAAGGCTTGTGAACTCGCCTGCATCTGCAGCCCTGGAGGAACTGGGCAGGTGGGGCGCACCAGAGAAGATTCCAGAACGCTGTGGATGCCAGCTCCTCAGCCACAGCGCTCCAGCTGAGCCTTCCCACAGCCTGGAAAAGCACAAAGCTCCCTGCACCCTGCCGGGCACATGCCCCCTGCCCTTGGGGTCATGGGCCTGAGACAAACAGCAGGCCCAAAGCCCTCCGATGGCCCAGGTCCAGCCTGTGGAGGAGGGGTGGTGGTCTCAGGACTCATCCTTTGTCCCAGGCCCCCGGCAGATTTTAATTCCAAGGTTCAAAGCGCCTCTGCCCCTTCCCAGATAAAAGGCCGCTCAGCCGGAGAGATGAGCTGGTTAATAAAGGACAGGAGGGGGCTCTGGAAAGGCGGCCACCATGCTCTCGCCCACACCCTCTGCCCACAAATGCCTCAGCCCCAGCCGCCGTTCCAGCCCGCTGCCCCACAAGAAAAGCCCATTAATTTAACACTAATAGGATTTTCAATTTGTCACAATCCTGGGAGAGCCTAGGGAGGGGGAAGGCAGAGGAGGGGTCTGTAGATGTCTGCATTAGCTGAGGTTTGCAGGCAGACCCGCCTGGAAGCTAGACAGGCCCCTGCCACTCAAGGACCCCCGGGCAAGCCACGCCCCTTCCTGACCTCAGTTTCCTCAACAGAAAGAAAGTTAATAAAACCTGCTTGGAGCTGGGCCATGGGATTAAATGAGATTATAAAGGAAGAACAGGCCAGGGGTGGGGGAGTGGGTGCTGCAGACCTGCCCCTCTCCAGGCTGGTGGCCGCTTCAGCCGCACCCTAGTGAGGGGAGCATCTGGGAGCCCTGGACTCTCATCCCCGAGGGGATCGCATCCTAATTCCCGGCTGTTCAAGAGGGGAGCGTAGCCATTGCCCAGCCCTGCCCTGCTCACGGGCTCTGCAGGCCCCTGCATGGCCCAGGAGCAGGGTCACGGCCCGGGGACGGCAGGGGGAGCAGAAGGGATGCATCGTGGACTGCGGCAGGGTCTCCAAAGCAGACGGATGAGCCCCTGTGAGACGGGCCCTCTCCTAGCTCCCAGCCACGCACCCTGGATGAGCCACACAGCCACCAGGAGAGAGGGAGGGAAGGGCAGGTCACCCCCGCCCCCCGACGTTGGGGCCTGGGCAGCTGCTTCCCTAGCAAAGCCCTCGTGACAGCGGACAGGCATGGAGGCAGGGAGGCCCCGGCCAGCGCTGCCTGTGGTCCCTGTTTGCTTCGCCTCCATCTGGGCCCCGCAGGAGCCCCACCATATGTCCAGGGTGGACTCAGCCGGCATGGGAGAGGGGAAGGGAGCAGGGACGGCAGGGAGACGAAAGCCAGGGCGGCTCAGTTACTGTCTGGGGCACCACAGACCCATTCAGGTACAGAGCATCATCCGTCTTGTTAATAAAAGGAAGAGGCAGCAAATTGGTATTTGCCTCGTTTAATGGTCCCAGGAGAGAAGTAGACACTGGTGGCAGGCATGGGGACAGAGTCTGTGCTCCAGCCAACCAGGGTGGATGGACAGTTTGTGGGTTCTCGGGCTCAGGGAAGAATGCTGGGCGGATGCCAATGAGAAGGTTCTAGAAAAGAGTGCCACCCAAGTCCATGGCAGAGCTGAGGAAGAGGGGCAGCCTCTTATCATCCTTGTTCTAGGTGGAGCCACATCCTGCCCACAGGCAGAAGAGAGAAGTAGGGGAAGAACCCCTTATCCATGCCCTGGTCTGGCCCATAAGAGGCAGAGCATCTCTGCTCACAGCAGAAGTGGGGCCAGGGAGGCAGACACAGCACGCGCTCAGACAGGAGAGGGACCACAGTACCACGTCCCTGGAGGGGTCCCGAGACAGTTTTCAGAGTGCCCACCCTACTTCTCTGCCAGGGCTCCCTGTTTCGCCTTCTCCCACACTGAGAGTTATCCCCAGGGCTCCACCCAGCTTCCACCTATATTCCAATCTGGCTGTGTGAGCCTAAGCGAATTGTTCACTCTCTCTGTGCTTTCAGTTCATCAGGCCAAAAAAAAAAAAAAGTAAAAGAGAAGTAAGAAGGGTTCTCCAACTCCATGAAGGGTGAGTGCCTCTATAAAAGAGATGGGTGAATATTCAGGGTGAAGACAGCAGGCTCTTCCTGTAAGTTATTTTAAAGAATGGAATGGAAGTTGTGGATGGGGAGGGTAAGATCTGTTATTCATTTGTCACTCATTGACTCATCTAGCAGTGATTGCTTGAGCTTCTGTCTGAAGTCAGACCCCACTCCAGGGACATGACGCTGAGCAGGGAGAAGCCAGCCCTCAGGGATTCAGACAAGTAACAAGGACCTTAGGGGACGGTGGAGGCTCTGCCAGAGGCTCCAGTGGGGACTGGGAAGCACAGAGAAAGGGGCGAGTCTGGGGGGACATGGACGCTTCCAGTAAGGGCACCTCTAAGTCACTGCTGGAAAGATGAGGAACAGGCAGCCAAGCCATGTGGGAGTGGGCGGGGGCGACCCGGGGGCACTGCCATTTGCAAAGGCATGGAGTACCTTCCTCTGGCCGCCGCCCGCCCAGCCAGCATGCGACAGCTCAGAACAGACGAATGAACAAATGACCCCTGAGCCAGCAACACCCTGGACAGGAAGAGCGTCCACATACCTGCACGAACCCCACGTGACAGGGAGCACTTTTCCTAGGTGACCCAGCCGTCTGGCCCTATCAGCACCACCCAGAGCAGCCCAAGGCTCGGGCTTCCGGTAGCTTCCACAAATCGCAGGAGATTCCGTCCCCGTGTCCACCCATGGGACCTCTGCCCCTCACCCTGTGCCCTTCCCCCGAGAAAGCCAGCCCCGTCCAGCCCTCCACGCCCCCAGCAGCATCTCTTACCACCAGCCACGTGCCAGGGTCTGCGCCCGGCACCAGAAGGGATGACCGAAGGCAAAAGCCAGCTCATGCCGCCCCTCTTGCTGCGCCCAGCCACCTTTGCAGGGCGTGATGGCAGCAGGGAGACATCTGGGCGGACGCTGGGCCCCGGGGGCCTTCCCAGGGAGCCACCAGTCAACGACAAGACGGGGCCTGCGCTGGCCCGTTCCTCCTGCTGCTCAGACTCATGGCCAAAGGCAAGGCACACGCATGGCTGAAGTCCCTCCGTGGCCCCTGGCCAACTGGCTGCCACTTGCTTATTTGGCTTGGAACAGGAAATACATTTTTCTACTATTTATACTGCTGACCTCAGGAATAAACTAATTACTGCTGCAAAGCTACATTCCCACACTGTCCAGCTCACATCTGTAAGCCTGCTGGGACCCACACGGAGGAGGTGCCAGGTGGCTGCAGGGTCCAGAGGTCCTGGCCCTGTGGACACTGCCGTCCTGCCCCCTGGGTCTTCAGAGGAAAAGGAGCTGAGGCCACAAGTCACCTCGGCTGCAGCTTCAGCGCCAACCCAGGAAGACCTGCTGGCCTTGTCACTCGCCTGGAGCAAACCCCTTCTCCAGGCCTGGGTCTCCATCTGTACAATGCTGAGCTCAGGGATTATCATTTGGAGCAAAGGACACCACGTCTGAGAACAGCGTTGTGCACAGTGACTGCCCCAGAAGAGCCATCAGCTTGGACAGCCCAACCCCAGAGGCCAGCCTGGCTCAGCAGGCCCCACACAGGGTCAGCAACGGCACCAGCCCGATGTGCTGCACACCCCACTGCAGGCTTGGTGTCCTGGTGTGTGGAAGCGGCCCCCTGCCTCCCAGGCTGCAGTCAGACTGACCCCCAGCCAGTGATTTTGGACACGGGCAGGCAGGTTGGGCTCATCAGAGTCAGGAGACAGAAACCAAATCAATGAATTAATGGATAAGGGCAATTATGGCCAATTTCACTCCAGGATTTTGAGTGATTTTTAAAATGGACTCAAATGAGCAACTCTTTGACTCAGAGGTCAGAAAGCCTATGTAAAGGACAGAACAGTAGGTATTTTAAGATCTAAGAGTGCCATAGCCCCTGTCATAGCTGCTGAACTGCTGTTGTCATTTAAAACCAGCCATGGATAATACATAAATGAATCCACTGAGTCTTCCAATAAAACTTTATTTACAAAGCAGGTTACGGGCCAGATTTGGCTTATCCTTCTAGTTGAATAGTCAACAACCTTGTCAGTGTCCTCTATTCTTCCTCATCACCCCTTCAGCTGATGGATCCCCAAGTCCTACCTGTTCTTCTATATGTCCCTTCTTTCCCACACCACAGCCGTTGTCCTAGTCCAGCCCCATCCCCAGCTCCTAGGCACTCTAACAGCTTCTATGTTAGTCAACTTTCCATCACTAGAATGAAATATCTGAGGCAATCCACTTATAAAGAGAAAAGGTTCATTTTGCTTTGCAGTTTGAGAGCTCCCAGCCCACCATCAGTTGGCCACAATGATCATAGTTCTGTTGTAAGGCAGCACATCAGGGTGGGGGCGTGTGGTGGGGCAAAGCTGCTCACCCCATGGCCAGGGAGCAAAGAGAAAGAGGAGGAGACTGGAGGCTGGAGTTTTATACGTCCATGTGTTACATTTAGGTCTTTGATTCATGTTGAAAAGACTACTGTCTCCATTAAGCTCCCTCTGCTTCTGTGTCAAAAATCAGTTAACTATATTTCATGGGTTAATTTATGGGTTCCCTGTCTTGTTCAATCGACCTGCTTTTTCCTGCCAATCCCACACTGTCCTGATTATTGCCACTTGACACTTCATCTTGAAGTTGGGCAGTGTCCGTTGTCTGCTTTTGCTTTCTCCCTCACATCATGTTGTCTATTCTGGATCTTTCACCTTTCCACATGAACTTCATAATCAGTTTGTTAATATTCACAACATAATATGCTAGAATTTAAATTGGGATCACATTGAATCTATGAAACAAGTTTGAAAAAACCTGACATCTTAACATTATTGACTATTTCTATTCATGAATATGGATTCTCCACTTATTTCCATCTCCTTCGATGTCTTTCATCAGAGTTTTATAGTTCCCTCATTAAGATTTTGGGCATATTTTGTTAGATTTGCACCTAGGCATCTCACCTTTTGGTGCGAATGTAAATAGTACTGTGTTTTTAATTTCAAATTCCAATTATTCACTGATACTTAGGAGGGCAATTGACTTTTGCATATTAACTTTGTATCCTGCAACCTTCCTATAATCTCTTGCTGGAATTAGTCCCAGGAGTTCTTTATATCTCTTCTTTGAGGTTTTTCTACATAGTCAAGTCATTTGTCAACAAAGATGAGTTTTCTTTCTTTCTTCTCAATTGCATACTTTTTATTTCTTTTTCTTGTCTTATTACATTATCTATGATTATTACAATATCATGGTAAGTAAGAGTTGTAAGAGAGGATATTCTTTTTTTTTCCCCAGACACCAGGATGAGTGAGTGTAAGAGTAGGATTTATTCAAGTGTGCATAGAGACAGAACTCCTGCAGGGTGAGAAGGGACCCAACAGGGGACAGGGTTTGCATGAGAGGACATTCTTGCCTCTTCCAAGTCTTACGTGAAAAGCATCTAGTGCTGCACCATTGAGTGTGATGTTGACTAGAGGCTTTACCAAAGTGAGGAAATTTCCCTCTGTTTCTGGTTTGCTTTTTTTTTCTTCCATGAATTGCTGTTAGATTTTCTGAAATGCTTTTCTGTACCACAGTGACTTTGAGCTTGGTGATGAGTTTTTAGATACAACACCAGAAGCATGACCCCTTAATGAAGAAACTGAAAAGCCAGCTTAAGAAGGACAAAAAAACATGAGCCACAGACTGGGAGAAAATATTTGCAAAACAGATGTCTGATAATGGACTTTTATCCAAAATACATAAAGAATATTTTTTTGCTACTGGGGATTAAACTCAGGGGTGCTCGACCACTGAGCCACATCCTCAGCCTGATTTTGTGTTTTATGTAGAGACAGGGTCTCACTGAGTTGCTTAGCACCTCGCCATTGCTGAGGCTGGCTTTGAACTCGCGATTCTCCTGTCTCAGCCTCCCTAAGTGCTGGGATTACAGGCTTGAGCCACCGCTCGGCTTACATAAAGAATTTTTAAAAACAGGGGCTGGGGTTGTAGCTCAGTGGTAGAGCGCTTGCCCCTCATGCATGAGGCACTGGGTTCGATCCTCAGCACCACATAAAAAAAGTAAACAAACAACAAAATAAAGATATTTTTAAAAAAAAGAATTTTAAAAAACAAAACAAGATAAAGACCTGAACAGATACCTCATCAAAGAAGGTCACAGATGCAAAGAAGCACATTGAAAAGATGCTCCATAGTGTATGCCACCAGGCAACTGCGAAGTCAAACAACAATGAAATACTACTGTATACCCATTAAAACCTCTAAAATCTCCAAATCTGACAACACGAAATGCTGGTGAGGACACAGAGCAGAAGGAGCACTCGCTCTTGGGGGGTAGCTATGAAATGGTAGGGACACCTTAGAAGACAGCCTAGCAGTTTCTCACAAAACTAAACATAGGCTCCCATACAATCTAGCAATCATGCTCCTGGCTATTTACCCAAACATGCTGAGAGCATGCTCCCACAAAAATCTGCTCACAAACGTTTACAGCAGCTTTATGATTCATCATTTTCAAAAACTGGGAACAGGGGCTGGGATTGTAGCTCAGCGGTAGAGCGCTTGCCTCGCATGCGTGAGGCCCTGGGTTCGATCCTCAGCATCACATACAAAGCAATAAAATAAAGACATTGTGTCCATCTACAACTAAGAAAAAATTAAAAAAAAAACTGGGAAGAAACAAGATGTCCCTCAAAAGTGAAATGGATAAACAAACAGCAGAACATCCCTCAATGGAATATCATTCAGCAATAATAAAAAAAAAAAAAATGAGCTCAGGACACTGAAAAAAAATCTCAAGTGTGTTGAACCACCGTGGCGCATGCCTGCAATCCCAGCGGCTCTGGAGGCCAAGGCAGGAGGATTGCAACTTCAAAGCCAGCCTGAGCAATTGAGCACGGCCTTGAACAACTCAGCAAGACCCTGTCTCAAAATTAAAAAAATAAAAAGGGCTGGGGGTATAGCTTAGTGATTAAGTGCCCCTGGGTTCAATCTCTAGAACCAAAAAAATAAAATTAAATCTATCGTATAATTTCTGGAAAAGGCAAAACTAGGGAATGACAGAAAGATAGCGGCTGCAGGCTGGGGCTGTAGCTCGGTGGGGGAGTAGATGCCTCGCACTTGCAAGACCCTCCGTCCTGTCCCCAGCACAGTGGGGGCATCCTATGGTGGGGGTAGGGGTAGAGGGTGGGAGGAAGGCCAGTAGTGAAGAGGACGGGGCCCAGGGACCCAGGTAGTGAAGCTGTTGCGCGTGCTACTGTGCTGGAGGACGCATGGCACTCTGCATTATCAAAACCCATCCAGCCACACAGCACAAAGAGCAGAACCTAATGTACCCTAGACAAGGTAGTTCAGACTAATGTGAGCACAGTCACCGATGCTAACAAGCGTGCCACACTAAAGCTTGATATTAGCAAGAGGACAGTGTGTGCGTGAACTCTCTGCATTATTGCTCCATTTTTCTGTGAACCTAAAACTGTCCCAAAAGCTAAAGTCTACTAATTTAAAAGTCTATTATTTAAAATAATGGACCGATCATTATTACTCCTACTGTAGAGAGATTCTCATCAGCCTGGTTTTGGGGAGGGTCATTTCATATGCGCTCTTCTAGAGAAGAGGAAATGAAAGCTTAAGAAGCTGCCTGCGCTGTTCAAGGTCCCACAGCTGCCAAGGGACAGGGTCAAGCTTTGATGAGCAGACAGGTGGCCAGAACAGCCCGCGGGTGTGGTGCCAGAACCAACCGTCCCTGCGACAGATACACAGATGTCTGCGTCCCTGCTCAGCTCCCCGGCCCCATCCCTGCATGGGGTCCTTCCGGTAGACCTGAGCAAGGACCCACAACCCCACACAGCACACTTCGGGCTCAGGATTCCTCGCCTTCCACATGAGGAGACCCAGGAGGGGGCTGCAGAAAACCATTGTGTCCAGCTGGCTCTGTCCCGAGAGGCCAGTCGATGCACAGGACAGAGAGCCAGGTGAGGGAGGGAGAGGTGACCTTTGCCCCAGCTGCCATGGAACCAAATAGGCCAGAAATACCCAGTGTGAGCACAAGCTCAGAGGGCTGCCACCCTTCCTCCAGCATGGGAACGGGACCTGTGACGTCAGGCCCAACCACCACCTCCCATGATGACCAGGACCCAGGGCTCAGCTCACGGAGAGGTGACGTCTGCCATGGGAGCCAGGAATGGAGCAGAGGGCCATTCCCTGAGGACCAACCAGGAAGCACCTCTCAGACAAGATGGCAGGACACTCCAAGATGCCCACCAGGGCCCCGAGATCCTTGCCAGCAGCCTGAGAGCCACCAGGGAGGGAGGACACATGTCCATCTGGTTCCTACTCAGGGAGCACAGGGAATTCTGAAGGCAAAGGAAACCAGGGCCACAGACCCCGGGGGCCAGACCCTGAGGGGAAAGAGGGAGGATGAAGAATATGGTGGCATCTGAGACAGTTCTTTAGCTGTAAGAAGGGTCCGTCCCCCAGAAGGCTGGCATTAGCTCCTGCCTGAGCCTGTACAATGGTCTTTCCTCACTTGGTCTTGTTTAACCCCCAACAACCCCGAACAATGGATGTCCGGGTCCCCATTGTCACAGTCAAGGCAACTGAGGCTCACAGAGCGCAGCCACCTTGAGTGACGCCACAAGGACATGATGACCGGAACTTCCCAGGCCTCCGCCATCAGCCCCTCCGCCTCCACCACCCGCATGCCGCCCAGCACCGAAGGCTAGCCCTGCTCGCCACGATCCAGATCAGTGAGCTGGGCCACTCCATCCACCACCCTGGGTCTCTGCTACCCCGGTTGTCATGGTTACCCCAGGAGACCAGCCTGAGGTAGGTCACTGAGCATGACCCTGAGCCTGTGTCTCCTCCAGGCAGGAAGCCTTGAGGCCAGGGACTGGAAGGGCCAGGTCAGAGTCCCAGCTCTGCCACCAGAGGTTCCCTGACGAGGACCCAGGGCCTTGAACTGTTCACACCTTTGACAATCGCTTCATTTTTTGAGTCTCTCCTAATCCTGTGCCAAGATGTCATCACCGTGTCATTCATAAAGCAAACATTTGGAAATAACCTGAGTGTCCAATAATATGGAAGCAGCTGAGTGAACTGTGAAATATCAGCTCATAAGTGACCTACCATTGAAATTTATGTTTAGACAGAGTTTGAAACAACATGAAAACAAAAACTTTAGAGGCTGGGGTAGCTTGATACAAAGTGTGTGTTTTGCATGAACGAAGAGGCCCTGGGCTCAATCACAGCACCACAAAAACAATATAAAATAAATAAGTCATCAACCAAATTAAGTATAAAATGGAATGCACAATAGCCAAGTATGATCCCAATCCCAACTGTTTTTTAAAATGTACAATAAAAGGGGCTGGGGATATAGCTCAGTTGGTAGAGTGCTTGCCTTGTATGCACAAGGCCCTGGGTTCAATCCCCAGCACCACACACGCACAAAAAGAAATGTACAGAAAAGACCAGAAAGGGACAGAGCACCATGTTAGCATGGGGGGTGGGCATTAAATGATTCCAAGAGAGAAAACTGCTGACATCTGCATTTCAAATTTGTTTTCCTTATTACTTCTATAAAGAAAAACAGAAACATCAACTTTTTTAAAAAACGAAACACAAGATGGGTCAGAAGATCCACTCTCCTAACAATATCGGTTCTCCTCAAGTTGATGTGGAAATTCAATGAAATCACAATTGGATTTATGAAAACTCTTGTCCATCACTGGATGGGGGCGTGGCCAAGGGCGGGGCTGGCTTGACTCTCCTGTCCTTCCTCTCTGCTACCCCAGCAAGCCAAGTGGGCCTGGCACTAAAGAAAGTCCTCAAGCATGACCCCTGCCCTATGTATGCTTTGTCCAGTCACCTGCCATCTGTCACTGTGGCCCCTGGACTGTTCTGATGCTGAATGCCCTTTCCAGTCCACACCCCACCTGATAGAGAACAAGGACTTTGGGTTACTTCCCCCAACTTCACCGCCCATTCCACAGAAATGGAATGTAGAACTTGACAATGGCGGAAAATAAGTATCCACTTTATGCTTTGAATGTAGCTCTTGCCGCTCTGCCACTGCAACTTATTTTTTAAATGGACATGTTTGTTGCTCTTCCTCTCTCCCTGCTCCTTCCTAATCTCTCCCCTTCCCTAATCTCTGGGGAAACAGGATTACCCTTGTTCTCCATCCTGGCAGAGTGATCTGTCCTTGAGCACACACCCGCCATACACCCGCCATAGGAACAAAGCAATCCAGACTTTGGAGACGGTGCCAGAAGATCTCAGAAATGACCATCTCCCAAATTTACATGTGAATTACAACTCACAACAGAGAACACCGGGAATGTAGCCTTTGAGTCACCTCTTTAAAAGGCCCCTGTTCCTGCTGATGGGCAAAAATCACAGCCTTTAGGGCAGGAGTCCCCTGTGTTTCTCCGTTGCTAACAAAGCAATAAACCTTCTTTTTCCTTTTTCTCAAAAAAAAAAGGAAAAGAGAAACAAACAAATAAACAAAAAATCACAATTAGAAAATCTCAGCCAGGCACAGTGGCACATGCCTATAACCCCAGTGACTCAGGAGGCTGGAGGCAGGAGGATCACAAGTCTGAGGCCAACCTGGGCAACTTAGCGAGACCCTGTCTCACAATTAAAAAAAAGTTAAAAAGGGCTGAGGCTGTGGCTCAGTGGTACAGCACCCCTGGGTCGCATCCCCAGTGCCATAAATAAATAAATATCTCAGAAGGTTGTGCATGTGTGTTTGTGCATGTGTGAGAGAGGTGACAAAATGATTCTAAAATTTCTTTGGAAGTGCAAGGAACTGAGAGTAACCAAGTCAAGACTGAGGAACAAGCCAGAGGTCTCACATCCAGGCACCAAGACAGTCGTAAAGCTACAGCAATTGTGACAGTGTGGCTCTGGTGTAAGGAAAGCAACCCAAGGGAATGGCATGAAGCATCCAGGAGCAGACCCTCACAGACCACGCTGGGCACAGCCCTGTGGAACCCACACAGCAGCAGGGAAAGGGAGCCCTTCCCAATGCATGGGTGAGCTGCGTATCCAGGTGAGGAAACACCTGGACTTTCACTCCCTGTGCCATGGACAAACTCATTCCAGACATGCGTGGATCTGAACGCGAAAGATAAAACAACAAAAGCTCACAGACAAAACGACGTTTTCATGAACTTCAGCCTGAAAATATTTCTTTTCTCTTTTATATCTTTATTTATTTATTTTTATGTGGTGCTGAGAATCGAACCCAGTGCCTCACGCAGGCGAGGCAAGCACTCTGCCACTGAGGTACAGCCCCAGCCCCTGGCAAATATTTCTTAAACAGAAAACAGAAAGCACTAACCATGAAGGAAAATAATTGATCCATTCAGGGACATAAAGATTTAGAACTTTCATTCATTGAAAAATACCACTGAGTAGATGGGCAGGCTAGTAGATAGACGGAAAAAATACTTGTAACACATACAGCTGACAGAGGACTCATACCCAGAATATATAAAGAACTCCACAAATCAATAAGGCAATCCAACACAAAAATGAACAGAGGAAATGAACTAGTGCTTCCCCAAACAGGCTGTCAATGGCCTTATTAAAATCACTCTAGAAAGCAGTATGGAGATTCCTCAAAAAACTAGGAATGGAACCGCCGTTTAACCTGGTTATACCACTCCTTGGATATATCCAAAGGAGTTAAAAACAGCATACTATAGTAATGTGGCCACATCAATGTTTATAGCAGCTTAGCTCTTAATAGCTAAGCTATGGAACCAACCTAGGTGCCCTTCAATAGATGAATGGATAAAGGAAAGGTGGTACGTATACACAATGGAATATTACTCAGCCATAAAGAAGAATGGCTTTATGACATTTGCCAGTAAATGGATGGATCTGGAGATCATCACGCCAAGTGAAATAAACCAGTCCCCCAAAATCAAAGGTTGAATATTCTCTCTGATATAGGGATACTAACTCACAGGTAGGGGAAGGGGAAGGATAGAAGTCCAGTAGATTATACAAAGGGAAATGAAGGGAAGGGTGCGGGATGGGAATAGGAAAGACAGTAGAATGAACCAGACAGAACTTTCCTATGTTCACATACGAATACACCACAGTGAATCTCACCATCATGTACATCCACAAGACTAGGACTCTAATTAGAATACAATATACTCCATGTTTGTATAAATATGTCAAAATACACCCTACTGTCATGTATATCTAAAAAGAACAAACAACATTTGAAAACATTTTTTTAAAGTTAAAAAAAAAAAAAGTCACAATGGAGCCAGGCACCGTGGCGCACACATATAATCCCAGTGACTCAGGAGGCTGAGGCAGGAGGATCACAAATTCAAGGCCAGCCTCAGCAACACAGCAAGACTCCGTCTCAAAATAAAAAATTTTAAAAAGGACAGGGGATGGAGCTCAGTGGTAAAACACCCCGGGATTCAATCCCCAGAACACACTCACTCTCTCTCACACACCCACACACAATGGAATACTGTCAAGCCTTAAGAGTAACTAAAAGGAGAAGATTGAAGAAGTTCTGGCTAGGATGCGGAGCAACCAAACGTTCTCACTGCTGGTGAGTGTGAAATGTACGACCACCTGGTTAAGCTGTTTGGTAAGATTCATAAAACTCACATACTCCACGACCCAGTAACTCCATCTATATATTTAAACCCATCAGAAATGAGTGACCATGTGCCCCAGAGGCACGTACAGGAACATTCTTAGCAGCCTTACTTGAACAGCCCCAAATTGTAAACAACCCCCACGTCCATTAACAGAATAAATAGCTTGTGCGCGGTCACGCCCTAAGTGCCACCTGGGCGATGAGGACAGGCAGTCCACAAGCACACACGGTGTGGAGGCTCTGCAGACACCAGGTTGCCTGGTCTCTTCCCTGGGGCCCCTCACCCCCACTCACTCCAAAGCTGGTGCCCTCTCTCTGGGCTACTGGAAGAGTCCAAGCCAGTCTCCAGCCTCCAGCCTCCATGTCAAGCTCTCAGACAACTTTCTTCAGTTAAAGGCCTCCCTGACACCCCTGTGGCCCTTGGCAGTGCCCTAGCCTGCTCCCTTTTGTGGTCCCCTCTCCACCTGTCCATCCTCTCTTTAAAGCCTCCCG